>JAODAL010016252.1:0-81258 GCA_025379985.1 Phyllomedusa bahiana | reverse complement strand
ATTTCTTTGGTTGCTACCTGTAGCTCCCCTATATGCACCCATTTTTCTTAACAGGGGTCTGCCATTTTTGAACAGGGTTTTTTTTAAATTTTGGGGCTTATTTAAAAACATTGCAGTAATCTTATAAGCAGTGTATAGTTACTATTTAATGTAGCTCTTCTATGATGTAGCTATCTCTTTTTTTCACTCCACAGAGCAAGACAACTGCCCGCATCTATCCAGCTTATCACACTGCTTTTGATACATTTGATTATACAGACAAACACATTGATCCAGGTAAAAAAAAACATACTTACATATTATTCATAATGAGATTATGCTATAACCACGGGCAGTACAGCATCTCATTTGTTAGCATGGTTGCCTTGCAGCTCTGGTGTCCTGGGTTCAAATCCCACCCAAAGGGTAAAAATCTTTAAAAGTTTGTATGTTTTCCCAAAAGTTTACGTTGGTTTTTATATGGGGGACCCCTGGGTTTTCCCCCAAACCCAAAAAAAAAAAAGGCTAATTTTGAATTTAGATTATAAACCCTTTAAAGGGGCTGTTTAATAAATTTCCGTCTCTGTCACGTACAGAAGGGTGGGGGAAAAAAAAAATAAATTTTTCAGCCACCAAATTTTTCAAGTTTTTCCCACTTTAAAAAAAGAAGAGGCCTGTAATTTACAACAAAGGAACCTCAACTATGGGGAGACAAAAAAGGAAAACCAAAACCCGAAAAAACACATTGTCTGATTTGGAAAGAAATTTATTTGGGAAATTATGGTAAAAAAAAGTATTTTGTTTCCCCTAAAAACAAACAAAATTTCTGGCCCTTTTACAGACCGTAACAACTTTTTTAAAAAGGCCCCTCTGTTCCCCTCATTACCTGTATAAAGGCAAAATTTTTTTCTTGGGTTTTCAGTATAAGACACCTGTCCACACCCCCAACGTCACAAATCCAATCTCCACTTAAAGGTGAAAACCCCAAAAAGCTTTTCCCAAGGACACCAGAAAAAAAATTTTTGGGCCCCCACCAAAGGGTTGGGAAAAACTGAATCTGCAATAGGCAAGGGAGCTTGGTGTGAAGAAATTAACGTCGGAGGGAAAAAATTAGAAAATGAAAGACAAATAAGAAACCCCTGATAATCCTTCGATCTTTTGGGGGCCCCCCGCAGGGTCCCCACCTTTTGGGGTCCAAAAAGATCACAAGAAAGGAGAGCAGAAATTCCAAAAAAACCCATGGGGGACCTGTGAATGACCTGGGAGAGACTGGGACCAACGTAACAAAGGCAAACCCTCAGTAAACCACTACGCACCAGGACTAAGATCCTGCAGTGCCGACGTGGGCCCCCCTTTAAACCCGTACAAAGGGCCCGGGGGGCCCGTCTGAAGTTTGCTAGGGGGCATTTGGGGTGATTTCCCGAAGAGAAATTGGGGAAAGGGCTTTTGGTTTAGAAGAAACCAAAAAAAGAAAGTTTGGTAAAACACAACTTTTCGTGTTTTTGAGGAGAAGAAAGCCCGAGTAACACCCCAAAAACCCCCTACCTACTGTTAAGCATGTGGGTGGCCAAAACATGCTTTTTTGGGGGTTTTTTCTTTTTTGGGAAAAGGGGCCAGGAACTGAACCTGGACAGGGAAAAAATGAATGGGGGCCCTGTATGTCAGATTTTGAGTGCAAAAACCCCCTTTTAAACAGCAAAGGGGATTGAAGATGAAAGTGGTGGGGGCTTTCACGTGACAATGATCCCAACACACCGCCGGGCAGCGAAGGAGGGGCTGCCTAAGAAATTTCAAGGCCTGGAGTGGCCACCCAGTCCCAGACCAAAACCCATAGAAAACATTTGGAGGGAGTTGAAAGTCCGTGTTGCAGGGACACCCCCAAAACATCACTGCTCTAGAGGAGAGGCATGGAGGAATGGGCCAACATACCAGCAACAGTGTTTGCCAACCTTGTGAAGACTTACAGAAAACGTTTGACCTCTTTCATTGCAAACAAAGGATATATAACAAAGTATTGAGATAAACTTTTGTTATTTGCCAAATACTTATTTTCCCCCCATAATTGCAAATAAATTTTTTCCAAATCAACAATAACTTTTGGGATTTGTTTTCCCCATTTTGTCTTCATGTTTAGCTCCTAGATGCCCTTCAGGGCCCCTCTATCTTTTTAAAAATGTGAGAACTTGCACAATTGGTGGCTGACTAAATACTTTTTTTTCCCCACTGTATATAAATGAATAAAATAAATAACTAGAGGGACAGAAGACTTGTTATAAAGGGGTTAATTAAAACACACTTTTTCATGTATATATAATCCCTTCCCTGAGAAGATCTGATTGGGTAGGAGTGAAAAGTAGGTTATTATCTTTAATGTGTTCTGATGTCAGATTTATATTTTTTATATTGTCTTTTAGGATTCATCAGTCATCAGGCGGTGGCCCGCACAGCGGGTAATGTTTTGTTGCGACTTGCAGACAGTCTTATCCTTCCACTTGGGCCAAGAGACTATGTAGAAACATTGGAGAGTTACTACAACACTGCAGAGAAGGAGTTTTCTACACAACTTGTGGACAAAGGCATCTCGCTTGGTAATAGGAGCACAATGATATCTAAATACAGAAAAACATGTCCTGTTATCATACTGATGCCTTAGATGACTGAGGTAGAGCAGTTGTGTCCACTGAAAACCTGTGCCAAATAGAGATCTTAGAAATGTCCTGCCACCTGTGTCCGTCATCTCCGTGAGTCCTCGAAACCATTCTGAAAAGCTAAACCTGGACATAGGCATTACCGAGATGCAGGCTGACTCTCTGTAATTTCCCCATATACAGCAGACCTCACAAAGACTCTGCAAAGAGAACGTACCTGCAGAGTTAGATGTTGACCGCATGGACATATATAGTTAGTGGGTGATCAGCTGCTGCATCCTACAAATGATCTGTTAGATCAAAAGAACACATTTTTGGAAAGATTTACTCACAAAAAAATTTCCTTATCTAGAAACTACTGTTACACATTTTTTATGGTATACCCCTTTATTTCCTATATCTATGTCTAGACATAGAGGCAATTTTTACATATTAATTTGAAAACATGCCTAATCTTACCCTAGAAAGTAGTACCCCTTTAAAGGAGCAAACCAAGCAAAACTACGGTTTTATTATCCAGGCTCAGACCATAACTCCTTGAATCTCTGTGTCATGTAATACGACTCAGGCTCTTCACTAGGCAAAATTTTAAAGATATAGGGCGACATGTATGAATTCGAATGCGTACTTTTTTTTTACTTGGCGCCGACACTCCAGTTCTCCACAGTGTAGAATACGACATTATGAAGATTTTTGGCGCATTACAATAGAGCTTAATTTCGCCAAACTTTGGTATGGGCATAGAGTGTAATGCCGCTAAACTTGGCGCACTAAGCTCTATGTAATTCGCCCAAAAATCGTCGTATTCTACACTCTCAGAATCTCATAATACGAGCATTGAAACATTAAGAGGGCGACATATATGAATTCGAATGCGTACTTTTTTTTTACTTGGTGCCAACACCAGAGTTCTAAATAGATATAGAAGAGTGTAGAATATGACAGATTTTTGGCGCAATTACCATAGAGCTTAGTGCGCCAAGTTGGCGCGTTACACTTATGCCCATACAAAGTTTGGCGCATTAAGCTCTATGTAATGCGCCAAAAAATCTTCATACTGTCGTATTCTACACTCTGGAGAACTGGAGTGTCGGCGCCAAGTAAAAAAAAAGTACGCATTCGAATTCATACATGTCGCCCATAGTTCCATATGATTTATAGCATACCCACCCAAAAGGTACACATATATGTCTTATATATGTACATACACTTCTCACAAAAAGTTAGGGATATTTGCCTTTTGGGTGAAATTTCAGGATTGACATAAAATTTCTTGAACATTTTTTTAAATGAACTAAATGAGACAATGTCTTAACTTTAGAATGCACATGTCCAACTGTTCATTGTTTCAGTACTATTTGCACAACTTGCTGATCTCTAATAAGGAGCTTAATGGTAAAATTCACAACAGGTGTTTAAGCCCTGAATCACCCAATACATTTAGTGGACCAATTTGATTTCGGATTTAAACAGTCCTCCTCATAATGCTGTTCACATTTTGACATCATGAGACCAAGACAACACAAATGGTATGATGTGACACTTGGTTGTCTCTCACCTCCCTTAAATGTGCTTGGCGTTGTGTGGTATTCATCATCCAGTTCTTCAAGGCATTGATTGCAATGAAGCGGTCATCAGTGTGTGATGGAGCCAAAGGACGTCCACTTTGCCTTTCTGTGACTCTTCCAGTCTCTCTGTATCTCTGTAGCAACCTGCTGACGACACTGTATGCTCCGTGGCCACTTCTGTCTGAGAGGATCCTGCCTGAAGCCTCACAATAATGAGGTACTGTTGATCAATTGTAAGGTGTTGTCATGGTCTCATAAAATGTGAACAGCGTTTCAATCCCAATTCAAATCGATTCCCTAAATTTAAACACATGTAATGAATTTTGCCATTAAGCTCTTTGTTAGAGATCAGCAAGTTGTGCAAAAAGCACTGAAACATTGAATAATTGGACATGTACATTCTAAAGTTAAGAGATGGTCTCATTTAGTGAATTTAAAAAAATGTTCAAGAAATGTTATGTTCATCCTGAAATTTCAACCATAAGTCAAATATTCCTGAACTTTTTGTGAGTAGTGTAAATGTCTTATAGGTTTGGCATCCCATGGCTGGATGCAGGTCTCCCCCCTTTTGGATTAATGGGGTGTTCCCATCTCAAACATTTATGGCATATTGGTAGGATATGGCATAAATGTCTAATAAATGCGAATCCCATCTCAGGGAGAACAGGCCACTGATAGTCTCCATTCAGAGTGTAGATACAGTCACTGCTATCCATTCTGTTCTATGGGCGTTCCAAGAGCCAAGAGCACACCGCTTACCTATACTCAGAACTCTTACAGTATAGAACCGAATGGAGAGTAGTGAATAAACACGACCTACTCTCTGATCTGAACAGAGACTTTCAGGAGCCCATTATAATGACCTACACCTATCAGACATTTATGGCATATCCTCTCAATATGGAGCTGTAAAATACTAAGTCTCATGCTACAATAGTAAGAGCTACATACATTTGCCAGACCTTGACTGTTCTCTGGGGCCCCATTCTCCCAATCAGTGGGGTCCTTAGAAGTGGGACATTTATTGAATTTTTTATCAATATGTCAAAAAGATCTCAGACAGGAATACAGGGGCTTTTTAGGTTTAAGGCTATGTTCACACGATATACTGTGGCGCGTACAGTACCCGCCGGCCCCATTGACATTCATTACTCGCGGCGCGTATTCGCTGCAAGTAAATGACATATCACTTATCTCCCTGCGCGTACAATACGATCATATTGTATGAGCGGAGAGAGGAGGCGTAATCCATTGTTCTCTATGAGAACTATGGATTACCGTAATTTCGGCACGCATCTTGCCCGTATTAGAGAGTGAATACACGTGCCAAAATTACCCTGTGTGAACATTCCCTAATTGTAACCTCAGATCAGAAAATGCTGTGTATTCCCTTTTGTCAATTTTTAAAAAAAATCAGTATAGCTGATTTGTAGAATTATAACTGTTTCTGGAAGAAGTCATATGGACACCATTACTGCTCCCACAGGGCTTGGCAGTCATCTTTCTTAGCCCAACGCTGAAATTTTCTCCATAGTCCAGCGATACAGGAGCAGAGTATGTGTGACTGCAGGCACAGGGAGATATTCTGTCTCCACTTGTTCCCATCTGTTGTATTGTCACAGTGTATGCTGAGTTAGTTGATAACAATTTTGAGACCATTCATACTACTACAGTCTGTCTGTATTTCAGTTCCGCTACAGAATGCAGTTACAAGATACAAGAAGTTTTCTGAGGAGCTCAGCAAGACAATTTCAGATCTGAAAGATGCGGAAGAGACGTAAGTTCAGATGTACAACATAACCTGATATCCAAGTTATGGATCATGTTCTAATTCCCTTCATTTGTCATTAACATTATTTACTTACTTAAATCATTACCACCTTAATGGCAGCTAACGACATAGAATGTACTGGGAAACCAGAAATACAAATTTTAAGTGGGGGGAAATGTGGAAAAAAACAGTATTTGCACCATTTTTGCAGAGGTTTGTTTTTCTGGCGTTCTCTCTTAGGTAAAAATTATATGTTAATTATATTCCCAAGATAACAAATATGTAAGTTTAGTGTTATTAGCTGGTAGGGCCCCATTTCATCTTTGTATGGGGCCCTATACATTCTAGTTATGACCCTGGTACTAATGGTGACCCTGGAGGCTTTAAGTCTCAGGCAGCCATAGTAACCCATCTCTCTTCCCATTCACTTAAAAGGGGCTTCAGTTCCTGTGTATCTAAAATATGGTAAAACATTCTAGAAAAAAGCAATGAGTGGCTGAGAGAAGGGGAACATCTCTCCTTATGGAGAGCATCAGTTAAGTTGTGTAGTGTTTTGATTGCCTTTTAGCCCACTACTAAGCATCTGCATATCACAAGGCATTATGGGAAAGGAGATGGAAAGCTCACTGCGCCCTCTATTGGTTGTAACAAATCCTCAACAAATCAAAACACTACACACCTTAACTGGTACTCTCCATAAGGAGAGATGTTCCCCTTCTCTCAGCCACTCATTGCTTCCCACCCAGTCAAGCCAGTATCGCTCTGCTCTACACTGATGAGGGGCAAAACCCCAAAACGGTCGTATGTAGATGAGCAATATTGGCTTGACTAATATTCCTTTTTGCTTCTCAAAGATTCAGTGAATCAGAAGTAAATTGAGGTTTTGTTACAAGCAATAGAAGGCGCAGTGAGCTTCCCAGCTCCTTTCCCATAATGCCTTGTGATAGAAAAAAGCAATGCATTAAATAGGCTGGAAACCTGCCAGATCTGATGAAATACAGTAGGTGTTTAGTTCACTCACCCTGTTAGGTTGTAAAATAGGTTCAACACTAGTGTATGCAGAAGTATAGGAAGGCACAGCGGGCTCCAGCTTCTCCAGTATTGTGTGCCAGTTGGCTAGTCATAGGAACAAGTTTCATCAAAGACCAAACAAAGGGAAGAAGTAGGGGCTGCACTTATACAATAGAAGTGAATAATAAAGTTCCAGGGCTATATATCCAGACCATGTATTTCTTCGTTTTATAAGTCTCACTGTAACATGTTTTAGAGTTATAGAAATAGAAGGGTGCAGGAAACTTGTCTAATCAGCTCTTTCTTATCACCCATTTGATCTGTGCCTGTCTTGGGTTGATATTTGCTTGATATTTTTTTCTGGGGGGTGGGGACTTTGTGTGGTTTTTATATTTATATACATAGTATCCATGAGAGAGTTTGGACATTTGTCTTCTATGTCATTTTTTGTATATGTTTATAGATACTTACCCTGGGTGGTTTATACTATGGCACTACCCTCATTACCCTCATTTTTTTCATTTTCATTCAATACATTTGCTTTGTTACATTTTTACAACATTAGACAGGTATAGTTTTTTTCTTGTTGGCATTGGACATTTTTGATTCTCTGTATAATGTAATTATTTTTTATTTGGTTTCTTAAAGGTTTTGACTTGTAAGCTATAAGCATGTTTCATGCACCTTTTACTTCTAAGACAGCCTCTTGTGTTATCTAAGATATAGGCAGGGCCGGGACAAGGCATTTTGGTGCCCTAGGCAAGTACAGCCAATGGCGCCCCCCCTCGCTCCCCAAAAAAATTGCACCCCCCACAATTCCTCTCGCCCCTGCGCCAGGCCCTATCTCCCCTGCACCAGTCTGTCCCCTGCACCAGTTACTCTCTCCCACTTAAACGCATGATTGTTACTAAAAACACTCCTACAAAACCAAGACCCAAAACTATTACTACTTAAGGATCAAATAATCCTGCCAGACCCTGACTGAACGCAACCCCCACATGTGACTATCAGCTGTACACAGGCTCTGATTACATATACCACCGCCATACAGTGACCATATAGTGGTAGATACTAGTTGTATGTAGACGCTCTGCAGACATATAAGTGATTACACTGCAGTTGCGTTTAGTGACTCACAGGAGACGTCTTTTCTGATCAGCGTCGTTCACTTTCCCTTTTCTTCTCCATCCGGTTCACACCTTCATGCTGATTTCTCCCGGCCAATACTTGTCCCTGCAGATTTGGACACAAATATCTTAGAATCCTCACATTTCCAGTAACTCCTTACTTATAGGTATATAAGTCCCCTCAGTTAGACAGGTATATATGTCCCCTCAGATAGGAAGCTATATAGGTCCCCATCAGTTAGGCAGGTATATAAATATAGGGTCACTCAGGCAGGTATATAGATATAGGGGCACTCTCAGGCAGGCATATAGGGGCACACAGGCAGGCATATAGGGGCACACAGGCAGGTATATAGATATAGGGGCACACAGGCAGGTATATAGATATAGGGGCACACAGGCAGGTATATAGGGGCACAGAGGCAGGCATATATAGATATAGGGGGCACACAGGCAGGTATATAGGGGCACACAGGCAGGCATATATAGATATAGGGGGCACACAGGCAGGTATATAGGGGCACACAGGCAGGCATATATAGATATAGGGGGCACACAGGCAGGTATATAGGGGCACACAGGCAGGCATATATAGATATAGGGGGCACAAAGGCAGGTATATAGGGGGCCAGAGGCAGGCATATATAGAGGGACAGAGGCAGGCATGTATAGATATAGGGGGCCAGAGGCAGGTATATAGGGGGCCAGAGGCAGGCATATATAGATATAGGGGGCACAAAGGCAGGTATACAGGGGGCCAGAGGCAGGCATATATAGATATAGGTGCACAGAGGCAGGCATATATAGATATAGGGGGCCAGAGGCAGGTATATAGGGGGCCAGAGGCAGGCATATATAGATATAGGGGGCCAGAGGAAGGTATATAGGGGGCCAGAGGCAGGCATGTATAGATATAGGGGGCCAGAGGCAGGTATATAGGGGGCCAGAGGCAGGCATGTATAGCTATAGGGGGCCAGAGGCAGGTATATAGGGGGCCAGAGGCAGGCATGTATAGATATAGGGGGCCAGAGGCAGGTATATAGGGGGCCAGAGGCAGGCATATATAGATATAGGGGGCCAGAGGCAGGTATATAGTGGGCCAGAGGCAGGCATGTATAGATATAGGGTGCCAGAGGCAGATATATAGGGGGCCAGAGGCAGGCATGTATAGATAAAGGGGGCCAGAGGCAGGTATATATAGGGGGCCAGAGGCAGGCATATATAGATATAGGGGGCCAGAGGCAGTTAAAAATATCAACATTAAGACTTACCTGCTTCCCGGCCGCGCGCTCCTCTTCAGGCCACGTCTCCAGCGCCGGGACGCTCCTCCGACAGCTCCTCGGGCACACAGCCTGTGACGCGCTGTGCGCCGGAGGAGAGGCAGTGTCGCGATAACATCACTTCATCGAGACGCTGCCAGCGCTATGAGGATCCGGCGGCCCCGCTGTGTCGGACCCGGAGACGGTCCGACACTGTCTGCGGAGCAGGGAGTGCTCGCTCTCTGCTCCGCAGAAGCCCGCAGCTGTATGTGCATCAAGCGGACGCACATACAGAGACCGCCGGCGCACTAGGCCCACGGCAGCGGCCTGGAGCACGGGAGGTTCGGGGCCCCTGCCTGCGCCCCTTAGAGACAAGCAGAGGTAGGCGCCCTAGGCGATCGCCTACCGCTGCCTACCCGTCTTCCCAGCCCTGGATATAGGCCATGCTTACATACAAGAACAGGTTAAAATCCAATTCTCAAAAGGATGCAGACATGCAACAATGCTACATGAGGGAGGTGGTCCAAGGGAAAAATACTGATAAACATTTGCTCATGCACCTACCATTTAGGCGAGGCTGTCTGGTTTACAGGTGCACACAGATAAGGCTTCTATAAGCTGCCAGCCACACAGTTATACTATTGACCATGGGATCTAAGAGGTTCAACAGCCACAATCAGATATATCTCCAATGCCAACTGTTTAAGCTGGCTATCAGCCGTATAACATAACCAACATCCAGGACTGATAGATAGCACAAGCACAGCTCCTATACTCCCACAGATACTATGCTACACTAAGTAGTTCCTGGCCCGAGACGGGCAGCTATCCTGATTACTGTACTTGTTGGTGAACTCATGTAATACAGTATCTCACAAAAGTGAGATTTTTATAAATATTGTATTATATCTTTTCATGGGACAACATTGAAGATATGCACTTTGATACATTGTAAAGTAGTCAGTGTACAGTAGTGTAAATTTGGTGTGCCTTCAAAATAACTCGCATACCCAGCAATGTCTAAACCGCTGGCAAGTGAGTATATCCCTAAATGAAATTGGACAAATTGTGCCCAAAGTATCAATATTTTGTTTGGCCACCATTATTTTCCAGCACTGCCTTAACTCTCCTGGGCATGGAGTTCACTAGAGCTTCACAGGTTGGAGCCACTGGGATCCTCTTCCACTCCTCCATGATGACATCACAACTGGCAGCACTCATACAGCCACAAACCATGACACTCCCACCACCATGCTTTGCAGTAGGCAAGACACACTTGTCTTTGTACTCCTCATCAGATTGCCACCACACACTCTTGACACCATCTGAACCAAATAAGTTAATATTGGTCTCATCAGACCACAGAACATGGTTCCAGTAATCTATGTCATTAGTCTGCTTGTCTTCAGCAAACTGTTTGAGGATCTTCTTGTGCATCATCTTTAGAAGAGGTTTCCTTCTGGGACGACAGCTAAGCAGACCAATTTGATGCAGTGTGCGGCGTATGGTCTGAGCACTGTCAGGTTGAACCTTTACCCTTTTAACGTCTGCAGCAATGCTAGCAGCACTCATCTCTGGATACGGCGCTGAGCACATGCAATCAACTTGGTGGATTATGACGAGGCCTGTTCTGAGTGGAAACTGTCTTGTTAAAACACTCTATGGTCTTGGCCACAGAGCTGAAGTCCAGTTTCAGGGTGTTGGCAATCTTAATATAGAGCAACTATTCTTTTTTTCAGATCCTCAGAGAGTTCTTTGGCATGAGGTGCCGTGTTGAACATCCAGGGACTAGTATGATAGAATGTGAGAGCGATAACGTGAAATGTAATGCACCTACTGCCTATTCACACCTTGTAATAGTAATAAGTCACATTACACAGTGGAGGGAAAATGGCAGATTCAGCACAATTTGTCCATTTTCACCTAAGGGTGTATTCACTTCTGTTGCCAGTGGTTTAGACATTGGTGGCTCTGTATTGAGTTATACAAGTTATACAGTTATACAAGCTGTACACTGACTTCTTTACATTGTATCGAAGTGTCATATATTTAGTGTTGTCCCATGAAAAAATATAATACAATATTTACAAAAATATTTACAAAAATGTGAGAGGTGTACTCACCTTTGTGAGATTGAAATCAACCATCCATGGATTTTCAAAATTCAGTAACTAAAGTATAATAAAAAGCAGGAGATTGGGTTTAACTAAAGCCCATACACAAACAGCAGAAACAAATCCACATTTGAGGACATGCTGAGTATTATAAAACGTGACCACACACTCTGTCACTGCCTAACAAGGGGAAAGCTAACATCAGGGGTGCAACTAGAACTTTTAGGGCCTCATAGAAAAATTAAATTAGTGCTTACCACCTTATGATAGCAAAAAACAAACATCAGCATAACGGGCCATAAATAAAGGCACAGATAATAGGGCAATATAACTGAGAACCCACATAACAGTGCTAGATAGCAGAAAGCCACCAACTTGTTTTTCCTTCTAAACAGGTATAATGTTCTTATCCTTGAGTGGGCCATCTCAACTTTTAGGTCCCACAACAGCTCCTATGACTGCTACAGCTATAGTTATACCCATGATAACACCCAGATGTCAGTTTATATATAGGTTTTCAAGAGGAATAACAGAGAAGAAGCACCACATAGAGTTCTGAGAAAACATTCTCCAGAATTGTAATTTTAGTGAGCATACAAACAGACAAGTCAAGAAAGGTTATGGGTCCTATTTAATCGTGTTTCATTGTCCCCATCTAGGCCTCTTAGAGTTCGAATGATCAATGACCAACTAATGCTGCTGGAGCGGGCCTTCATCGATCATTTTGCCTTCCCGGATAAACGTTATTACAGGTACTATATTTTATGAACCTTTGCTACATTTAGAAAAGTTTTCAGTTTTATGGGATTAAAGTATAGTGTAATTATAGGTTCCAGAACCACAGAAAACACAACACAATGTCATTTCCAGGAAAAATACTACTCTGTATGGTTATCCTCTTGTAGGAGTTGATGAACCAATGAAACTAAACCCCATCTGTACTTGATTCTTCACTGTTGTTTTAAGTTGACCATAGAAATGGCTACCATGCGTGCTTCTTGTAGTGGCCAGGCACGTGTGGTTGACTCTCTTGTTATGCCCCAGTCATAAAGAATACACCAAGAGCCCTTTTTGGATCGGATACTATTGTCCCAGTGTATCTTATGCCCCATCACAACAACTCTGTCTCTATGTGGTTGTGTAGAACATGTTGCATATTCCGCCTGAGTCCTGCGGTTTGCCATCAGATTCCCGTACATTCAAATGTATGGGCCAATGGCAAAAACTAAAACAGACCGCGTTTTTTTTGCGCAAATCAGTGGCAAAACCGCGGACCTGCATAGGACAAAATGGAAAATCTACGACAAATCCTCAATATGTACACTGAATTTTTTTTCAATTTCACATTAAAGATTTGTTACCATCTTATATAGTGATGGCATAACTATGGGATAAGCCATTGATGTGACTTCTAGGACCAGCACCTATCAAGAGAACGAGACCCCCGTGCTTGGCAGTTTCCATTTAAATGAATGGAGGGCAACCACACAAGCTCGGCCATTTCTCCATTCTGAAATAGGAGTTTTGAGGGCCCATTCTTGAGATAGGTGTGGGGGGTAGTAGGGACCTTGTGTCACATTGATGGCATCTCCTATTGATGTTCCACCAATATTTGAGATGGGAGAATCCTTTGTACATATTTCACAGCAATATTTTACACCAGATCATAAGAGGAAAATGTGCAGGAACCCTTAAAAGGTTAACTTCCCTCAGATTCACTGTGGATTTTTCCAGCAGCGTGTGGATAAAATTTCTTAAAGTCTCATCCATACTGCTGCTAGTATAATACACTGAAGACGTTCTGTCGAAGAAAATCTGCAACGTATCCATCCCATGTGCGTTTACCCCAAATTTATTTTTCCAGTTGGATTTTTATAAAGATTCCTTGAGAAAATGGTAGGGACTGTCCTTGATTCTCCTTTACAGGTCGTGCTGTTTCTCTCAGCCTGGCAACTCTCTGTCACACTACAGCTACCCCTAGATAGGGCTTAAAAGGAGTGTTCTCTCCATGCTGTTTCACAGAGCCACAACCGGCTTCAGTCCAACCCTTCCTGTTCAGGCTGTGATTGGCAAATCAGCTCTGCTATTCCTAGCTGATCCTATTTTAGAGCTATTGCTAACAGAAGGGTATAACCAGCAGGACAGAAGGCTACAGAGTTCTAAAAGGTTAAAGTTTGTTAATAAGAAACATAAACAAGCAGGGAGTGACGACACCATCCTGGCCAGGGCTTTTAGAGCAGAGAGAGATGGTCGGTAAAACAGGAAAGCTTGTGTACAAAAGCAGGAGATAAGAACCGCTCTAGCTCTGAAATAAAGCAAAATCAGAACAACAATGAATTTGTTACCACTTTTTATTTGACTACATGTTGAAAGCTAATCAATAAAATGAGAATACCCCTTTAATGCATTCTGTTCACCATTTATAACAGTGTTCCCCAACTCCAGTCCTCACGCCCCACCAACAGGTCATGTTTTATCTCCCACAGAATGCACTGACCATAATTAAATCACCTGTGCCATGCTAAGGAAAGCCAGAAAACATGACCTGTTGCTGGGCCTTGAGGACTGGAACTGGGGACCCCTGATTTATAATACAAGGTCGCTCCAAAAATAATGCCACCTGTTTATTTACATGGAAACTACAACAGATTCAAAGGGCATGATAATATGTCTTGATAGAGCACATTCTTAGCTACAAAAACACATGTATGAACGGTCTGGCATCTTTTCAGCCCAACATCTAATGCAGCCCCGTTCGCTATAGTTGTAATTTACCCGCATGCCAATATCAAGCGCATTACAGAGCGCCCGTGGGTGGGTGGGGGGTCGGAGAGACAAGGCACACTAGAACCGTACGAAGCTATGGATTTATAGCTTCAGTATGGCATTTCTAGGCGCATTACTGCTAGAACAGGTAGACCACTTTCAAAGTGGTTTACCTGATCCTGAATTGTCATCTTAGCGCTAGAATGCGCCTGATTTATGACCCATAGTAGAGCGGGTTCATAAATCAGGCGCATTCTACACTATTCTTATGCGCTTTAAGATGTGTCTAAGTGCCATAAATCATACATTGGCCCATAGTCAATACCTTTGGCTATGCATTTCCACTAATGATAAATAAGAGCTTGCAAACCTGCAAAAGCAAAGGTTAGGAAAATGTTGCCCACACAGTCCATCTTTCATTGGCCTGAACAGATGGAATTCAGAAGGCGACAAATCAAGTGCAATGTTTTCCACATGAAGGAATTCAATTTGACAACTTTGCATTATACGCACTTTCATGTCAGAAGCCATTTTGCCAAAATTTGGCAGATATTGGCAGTAAAATTTAAACTCTATTGCCATGCTGCTAACATCTGCTTCTGATGTCATGGGTCAGCATAATAAGGTAGGAGGTATTCGTTTCAGACCACTCTCTGTAACTTCCCTGCTTACATCTACCTTCTTCATCCCCACAGTCATGTTATCTGGGCGTCCAGGAGTTCCAGTGTTCAAACCTTCCCAGGAATTGCAGATGCTTATGCCAAGGCGATTTCCACAGGGCTTAAAGAGGACTGGGACCAAGTCCACCATCATATTACTGTGGCGACTACGGCTGTGGATAATGCTGCATCAACTCTGGAAACTGCCGCATCTATTTAAAAATAACACAAAAAAACTAAAAATGGCGCTTTTTCATCTTCATTGAACAACTTTGCTCTTCTTCCCAGGGACCATTACAAGTCAAGTACAAGTGTAGTCGCATGTAAAGCTGGTCAGATGTACAGCTACTCCAGATGACAAACAGCGTTCATGCAAGAATGGACTAGAGCGCTTCTTAGCAGTAGATTTTGTAGGAATGTCTGCTAAACATATGCAACAGTTGTCTCATATGATTTCAGACACCTGCTATTGATTTCCATGGAAAATACATCCATGTATGTTGAAACCATAACTCTATGGAAAACTGCTAATTGGTTCTGAAGCCCCTAAATATTACCCAACATAATGCAAAATGAAAATTAAGGACTTAAGGACAAAGCCCTTTTTTAAAATGTGACATGTGTCATTTTATCTGGGAATAACTTTTTATTAACTTGGTTTTTATTAACTTGGTTTTACCTATTCATGTGATTTTGAGATTGTTTTCTCATGACACTTTGTACTTTAAGTTAGTAAGAAATTTTGGTCCATACAATCCTTGTTAATTTGTGAAGAATGTCAAAATATTGTGAAAATTTTGAAAGATTTGCCGTTTTCAAAGTTTAACAATTTCTGCGTGTAAGACATAGTAAATACCCAAGAAAATAGTAAATAATGAACATCTAGCATATGTCTACTTTACAATGGCATAATTTTTAATCAATCTTTTATTTTTTAGGACTTAAGGTGGCTCTTAAATTTTGTAGAAACTGTTGACATTTTGTAAGAAAATTTGTAACACAGATTTCTTTAAGGACCAGTCCATTTCTGATGTGACTTTGAGGGGCCTATATGTTAGACAAAATGACTCCATCTAAGAAACTGAAACCCTCAAAATGTTCAAAACAAGACTTAGAAAGTTTGTTAACCCTTTAAGTGTTTCACAGAAATTAAAGCAAAAAAGAGGTGGAATTTCAAAATGTCACTTTTTTTTTGCAGATTTTAAATTTTTATTCATTATTGACTGGAACACAGTAAATGGTAACAGGAAAATGCTACTCATTATTGATTCCCCTGATCCTTCTGTTTTTGGAAATATCCCACATTTGGCCCTAGCGCATTCTTTGATTGAACCACACGCCTCAGCACAGGAGGAGCACCCACTGGATTTTGGGGGTCTCATTTTCACTAGGCTATATTTTAGGCACCATTACAGATTTGCAGATACCCTAAGGTGCTAAAACATAATAAACACCCTAAAAAAACTATCTAATTTGGAAAAATACACCCTTAAAGAATATATCCAGGGGTGTAATGAACATATCAACCCCACAGGTGTTGGACAATTTGTTTTAACTTTAGGCTGTGAAAATAACAAATTTTAATTTTTTTCCAAATGGAGTTTTAGCTGAAAATTTTACATTTTTACAAGGACTCCTGGAGTAAAGCACCCCAAAATTTGTTAAAAAATTTCATCCAAGTTCAGCAATACCCTATATGTGAGTGTAAACTGCTGTTTGGGCACATGGCTGGGCATACAAGGGAGGGAGCGATATTTGGCTTTGGGAACACAAATTTTGGTGGGTGTCATGTCGCATCTATAAAGCCCTCAAAGTATCAGAACAGGTGAAAGCCTCCAAAAGTCATTGTATCTTGGATTCAACACCCCTCGTGGATCTCATATAGGGGTATGTTGTGCATTTCGGGTGCACAGGTGTTCCACAGTTTTTTTAACTTTGGGCCATGAAAATAAAAAACACGTGCAGTTCCGTCATTGTTATTTGGGCTTCAATTTTACAGCGTTCGCCTTGCGGTATTTATTACAGGACAATTTTATTTTGTGGGTTGGTACAATTGCAATAATATAAATTTTATATAGTTTTTGTAAAAAATTAAGTTTTATGTCGTCTTGTTCTGACAGCCATAACTTTTTTATTTTTTTTTACAGGGATGATTATGGGCTTGTTTTTTGCGGAATGAGCTTGTTTTCATTGGTACCATTATGGGGTTCCAATGTTGCTTTGATCTCTTTTTATCAGGTTTTTGGGAGGCAGAATGAACAAAATATAGCAATCTCAGTAGTGTTTTTATTTTTATTTTTTGCAGTGGTCACCCTACGTCATACATGACATGTTCACTTTAGTCAGCAGGTCGATATGATGACAGCGATACCCAATTTGTATTTTTTTTAGATTTACCATCGGAACCCCCGAAATCTTGTTGCTGGAGTTTCCATGGAGGACAGAGGGAGCTGTCATGCTCCTTAGCTGTGGCGATCGCTATTGATCGCGGCAGCTAAGGGATTAAACTGCCGGAAATGGAATTTTCTCCCCTCCCGACTTCAACTGTAGGAGCCCAGCTGTCATTTACCACCAGGCCCCCTCAGTAATCATGAGGACGCAGCTCTTGATCCCCAGCGGGCCTCATTCACTTTCATTATCCCTGCCACGTATACGCCGGAAAGAAGTGACATGTCACTTCTTTCTGCTTGCATTCAGTACACAGCGGGGACGATGGCAGGTAATCATAGCTCTCTTTGAAAACAAATACGTCCTGAAGGATGTCGTGTGAACATAGCCCTAAGCTTTTAAGCTTCTCCCTTTTTCCTCCGAACGTAATGATGGTTTTTAGTTTCATCACACCATAGGACATGTCTCCAAAAATGAAGGTCTTTGTTCCTGTGTGCATTTGCAAACATTAATCTGGTTTCTATATGTTTCTTTTGGAGTAATAGCTTCTTTCTGGCAGAGTGGCTTTTCAGCTCATGTTGAGACAGTACTCGTTTCACTGTGGATAATGACACAATCTTACCAGCTTTCACCAGCATCTTCACAAGGGCTTTTGTTCTTGGGTTGATATGCACATGTCGGACCAAAGCACGTTCATCTCTGAGACACAAAACCAGTCTCCTTCCTGAGCAGTATGATGCCTGGACATTCCCATCTTGTTTGTAATTGCATATAATTATTTGTACAGATGAACGAGTCACCTTCGGGTATGTGGAAATTGCACCCAGGGATGTTCCAGACTTGTGCAAGTCCACAATTCTCTTCCTGATATCTAGGCTGACTTCTTTAGACTTTCCCATGATGTTACACACAGAAGCAGTGTGTTTCTGATGTGCAATAAAACACATTCACAGGTGTGTCTCTAACGCAGATGTTACCAAAAGGCATAGTAATCCTAATGTGTATATAAACTTTTGACTTTGCAGAAAGTAATAAAAATACCTTAAAAAATTCTCTCTCACTCAATATTCTGGCATTTAGCAAATATAAATAATTTTGGTTCCTAATTGACCTAAAACGGGAAAGGTTTATTCTGATTTCATGTCAGATAGTGAGAAGAGCATGTATATGTGTTTTTTTATATAGTGTATGTAAACTTCTGGTTTCACCTGTATGTAATGCAGAAAGATGTACTACGGGCCACATATATAAAACGTTATGGTCTAAAACTCACTTTTATCCCCATAGATTTCTATGGGGAAAAAAGGGAGTCTTAGACTAAAACCGTTTCATACATGTGGCCCTAAGACTGCACTTCTATTACTTACTGCCTGTGGCAAGGAGTAATAAGAGCCCTAACATCACAGACATGAAAACCTTCATTAGTTTTCCAGCTGCCATGGCAAACGCTTGACAACCCCCCCCCCCCCCCCGCCATCTCCACCACCCCTCCAGCAATTTCTTTGCAGGAGGCCAATCAGGGGCAGAAATGTTCCTCATTCATGGCCACAATCCCTGCAGTGTCTAAAGGGGTAGACAGCAGGGATCAGAGCCAGTTCTGCCTGCGTGGCCTGATGACGTCACTCCGGCTGTGCCAGGAAGAAAATGGAGACGAGCAGGTCCCTCTTCAGAGGAGCAGCGGAGAGAGTTGAGTACTGGTATTTTTTTTTATTTTTTAACGCCGACCTGAGACTCTACCTGCCAATGGGGGGACATTTACCTGCCTCACCCTGCCTATGGGGGGCATTTACATGCCTATGGAGGACCTATTACTGCCTATGGGGACCTTTTACCTGCCTATGGGGAACTATACTGCCTATAGAGGCTCTATACTGTCTGAGGGACATTTACCTGCCTAAGGGGGACCTATGCCTGCCTATACTGACTGTGGGGGACATTTACCTGCCTAAGGGGATCTATTCCTGCCTATGGGGGACATTAACCTGCCTATACCTGCCTGTGAGGGACATATACCTGCCTACAGATTGGGGAACCTATCTACCATTAACCTACTGGGGGCACATATATACCTACCTACTTTATTAGAGCCTATATAGAAACGATGGGTGACTCCCCACACCCAAAAGCAGGCATCCGACTTTACTATCACAGGAAAGCAGGTCACCAAGTTTTTCTATCTAGATCCCTATTACGGGTATATAAACCCCCAGTAGGTAGGTAAGTATATAGGTGTTGGAAAAATGAGGATTCTAAAATGTTTGTGTGGTAAATTCTGCAGGAATGAGTTGTGGCCAGGAGAAGGAGTTACGATAGTCTGGGCCAGCTGGAGAAGAATAAAGAAAGTGAACGACAATAAGAAAAGACATCACCTGTGAGTCCTTAAATGTAACTGCACTGTAATCAGTTAAGTGCTGGCTGAGCCTGTTTACACTGGTACTTAACACTATATGGTCCATGTGTGGAGGTGACATATAGTCTGCAGAGCCTGTGTACACTGGTACCTACCACGACACGGTCACTATATGGTGGTAATATTCAGTCTGCACT
The DNA here is from genome assembly GCA_025379985.1 of Phyllomedusa bahiana. Classification (NCBI taxonomy): domain Eukaryota; kingdom Metazoa; phylum Chordata; class Amphibia; order Anura; family Hylidae; genus Phyllomedusa; species Phyllomedusa bahiana. The sequence goes on along the minus strand of JAODAL010016252.1, from coordinate 61,421 downwards.
ATATGGTCACTGTATGGCAGTAGCCTAGAGTCTGTGTACATTGATATCTACCACTATATGGTTATTGTATTGTGGAAATATTGGTTGTAGTGTAATGACCACGACACGGTCACTATATGGTGGTAATATTCAGTCTGCACTATATGGTCACTGTATGGCAGTAGCCTAGAGTCTGTGTACATTGATATCTACCACTATATGGTTATTGTATTGTGGAAATATTGGTTGTAGTGTAATGGTTTAGGTTCAGGCAGAGTTTGGCAGCATCCCTCAGCTCTCCTGGATGCTGAACAGAATATCCAATGTCCAGGAACACTTGGTGATGCCAAACCTCTCAATTAGCTTTCTTCAAGAGCTGGTACATAGTAGCTGGGTGTAGTGGCCGTGTCATTTTGTGAAAGGGCGTGGCTTTGGTATAAAGGGAGTGGTCTATGCAAATTTTGGGGTGATTCGCTCTTTCGCTCCCAAAATTTCTGGTCACCTCATACTTGGAATACGCATTAAAATAAATGGAGAGTAACTGCACAAGCATGTCCACTTCTCAAGATAGAAGCAGGTCCTAAATGTCTGAGATTAGAATAGCACGGTTCAATCCATCAGCCATAAAAGAATAGAGTATGGAACAACTGCTAACCGATCATAACATGGCAGTCTACCTAAACTGACAGTTCAGACAAGGAGAGCACTAATTAAAGAAACAGCCAAGAGGCCCAGGGTCACTCTGGTGTAGCTGTAGAGATCCACAGCTCAGATGGGAGAATCTGTCCACAGGGCAACTTAGTTATGTACTCCACAACTCTAGTCTTTATGGAAGAGAGGCAAGAAGAATGCCCTTTTTGAAAGCATAAGAAATCTAGTTTGCAAAAAGCTATGTAGGGGATACAGCAAGCATGTAGAAGAAATTGCTCTGGTCAGATGAGAGCTAAATGGCAAACGCTATGCGTGGGAAAAAGCCAACACTGCACATAACCCTGAACATCCTCACCATGAAGCATGGTGGTGGGAGGCTTTGGTTCAGCAGGGACTGGGAAGCTGCGCAGAGATGATGTGAAGATGAATGTTAGAGGATGCAAAAGACTTGAGACCAGGGCATAGGTTCACCTTCAAGCAGGCCAATGACATTTAACATACAGTCAAAGCTACAATGGGTGGTTCAAATCATATTTATGTGTTAATATGGCCCAGTCAACGTCCAGACCTAAATCCCATAGAGAATCTGTGAATCTTGAAAATTGCTGTTAACAAACGTTCACCAACCAATCTGACTGAGCTAGAGCTAGTCTACAAAGCAGAATGGGCAAAAATGTCAGGTTGTAGGTGTGTAAAGCTGGTAGAACATCCCCCAACAGACTGCAGCTGTCATTACAGCTAAAGGTGGTCCTACAAAGTATTGACTCGGAGGGGAAAGATTATGACAGTAAAAGGGACATGAATACTTTTGCAGTCCACTGTATGTCTGCCGTGTTGACGTCCTTTTCCTGGTTTTGGCTTACATATAGCAACGCAAAATACTGAACAACATATTGGAGTGAGAATGAGGCCTATGCTTTGTTTGGGTTCTTTAAATCTCTGTTCTAGAAGGGCAAATTATGTCTACCACCAGGGAGACATACACCATGCAATGCTCTCTGGGCAAATAAAATATGCAACTAAGCTCTAAAAAAGGGAACTAGGCCTCTGGTAGCACCTGTTAGAAGCAAGTTCCCTGCAGTCATAATGAAAGCCATTGAAGAGCCTTGAAACATGACTGGGGATTTTATGCCAAGCCTTTAACTCTTCTATAGGGAAGAATGGCTCATGTATAAAAATCCTGTGCTTCTTAATACCTTAGATATGGCCTTGGGGCCTAGACCAGAAACCATACATTCTACTATTGGATTTTGGCAAACATGTGGCTGCAGCATCTTTTATAAAAACATAAGGATAACACATTTTTTAGGTGTTTTAGAAAATTTCTACAGACTTCTGCACCTTGTCTGATAAAATGGGTGTGAAGTCTGTAAAAGAGGCCCTGGTTTTCCATGGAACTCTGCGTCTAACTTCACACTAAGGGAGACATGTATGAACGTGGAAATCCCTAAATAAGCATTTATGCTATCTATCATACATGAAAAAACTTTGAGACTCTCGGTTCACATATTTTGATCAAAAGATGTTTAAGCTGCCCACGACTTTCAACGTGATCTCAAAATCGGGCAGTCCTATCTATCTTTACCTCTCAATCGAGCCAATCAGGCCTCTCACTGGGTCAACCGACCTCCATTATTCAGAGAGAAAAAATAAAAAACACCCAACCTGCAAGCTGCCCTTCTTATGACAGCCTGTGAGAGTGGGCGGGGACAGAAATCCAAAATGGAAGCACCCCTTCCTTCCCATATAGGTTAAAATCAATGTACACCAAGTATAACGTTCTGCACACAAAAACATTTCTGAAAAAACGTATGCTAACCTGGGTGCCACTGGCAGGGCTGCGGCACACATGTAATTATACATGGAAATCCCTAAAGAAGCATTTATGCTATCTATCATACATGAAAAAACTTTTTTAGATCAAAATATGGGAACCGAGAGTCTCAATGTTTTTTCATGTATGATAGATAGCATAAATGCTTCTTTAGGGATTTCCACGTAGTGTATTGCCCTTTTTGCAGTAATGTGCCGCTGGCGGCGGTCGGTGTGTGTGTACATGTATAATTACATGTGTGCCGCAGCCCTGCCAGTGGCACCCAGGTTTGCATACGTTTTTTCAGAAATGTTTTTGTGTGCAGAAACATACGTTATACTTGGTGTTCATTGATTTTAACCTATCTGGAAGGGAAGGGGTGCTTCCATTTTGGGTTTCTGCCCCCGCCCACTCTCACAGGCTGTCATAAGAAGGGCAGCTTGCAGGTTGGATGTTTTTTTTATTTTTTCTCTCTGAATAATGGAGGTCGGTTGACCCAGTGAGAGGCCTGATTGGCTCGATTGAGAGGTAAAGATAGCATAGGACTGCCCGATTTTGAGATCACGTTGAAAGTCGTGGGCAGCTTAAACATCTTTTGATCAAAATATGTGAACCGGTCCCGGGGGCATCTCGGTCCACTTCTTTACCTCTGGTTTATTTATCCACACTTGAGCAGTTCTCCTTCTAGGGAAAAGGGGTTAGTCACCAAGCATTAAAGGTTTGGGTTTGGAGGGTTATGACCCCTGACGCTATGTGAAAAACATGGGCTATCCGTAGTATATAGGGAAACACTGCACACACACACAGGTTTTTAGGTTTGTAACAATTGTTGGTATTGGTTATTCTTAGTTGTTTAAGTGGTTTCAAGTTTATACCAATAATCGTCTGTGGTCAACTCTCCTTTCATGGAGACTAGTCATTTGTGTCTGTATAATATTGCATAGAATTGTGATGTGTCTCATAATGTGCCATTCCTCTGTGATACCCTGTTTGTTTTAAATATTTTGCATCTTTTTACATTTGTCATGCTTCTGATCACCTGATGTTAAATTTGCGAATTTCATGAATAAACTTGATTTTTGTTTAAAAAAAATATGTGAACCGAGAGTCTCAAAGTTTTTTCATGTATGAACGTTGGCGCTGACAGGCCAGTTCTAAATCGCTTTAAGGCAGTGTAAAATGCGCCAGAATGTATGAACCTGTTCTTCTGCAGGTCACACATACAGGTGCAATCTGTTGGCAATGCGACAAGTCTGGCTCAGGCACCACCTTTACCCTGGACTGTTATGCGCCCAGGTTGGTTTGGCATCAAAGATTCATAAATCTGTCTAATTTTACGAATGTGGTGCAACGCGCCCTCAGAACGCCCCCACATCTTTAGCACATTACAAAGTGTTGAGGCTGGCGCCGATTGCACCAAAGTTTGGAATGCAACTGTTCATATATGTATTGAATAGGTCTACGACAGCTTTTTGGAGCAAAGTACATCAGAAAACTGGCGCTGCCCTTTCATACATGTCGCCCTAAGTGTTAGACCACAGGTGTCAAACTGGCGGCCTTCCAGCTGTTGGGAAACTCCCATCCTGCATTTGTATAATCTATAACAGTGGGCATGATGGGAGTTGTAGTTTCCCAACAGCTGGAGGGCCGCCAGTTTAACACCCCTGCTTTAGGCCGTGTTCACACGGCTTATTCCCGACGGATTTGTGAGCCGTATTGAGCTCACAAATCCGCTGTGAATAAGGGGCGGGGCAGGGGCGGGGCCGGAGCACGGCGGGGGCGCCGCTCTCCGGCCCGATAGACTTGCATTATCCACGGCGCCTATTGCGCCTGGGTAATGTGCATGTCACTTTCTCCCCGCCCGGCGGATTCGCCGAGCGGGGAGGAGCGACGGAATCCACTGTTCTCTATGAGAGCAGTGGATTACCGTAAGGACGGACGGATTGGCGCCGTACTGAAGCGCAAATCCGGCGCGGAGTACGGCGCCAATCCGTGCCCAAATAAGCCGTGTGAACGAGGCCTTAGACAGTATTGATAAATCTGCCCCAGTGTTTCTTTTCTTCTTAGTCACTTTAACTTGAAACCACATTCAACATCAGCACCATATCGGATTCACAGTTCACTTGTAGAAAATCTGTATTAGGGAAGTGCATGTAGTGACTGGCGGTCTAGCAGCGCCTCTCTACAGTATAGTGTGGTACTACATGTCCTGTACTACTCTTCATGTGCCAGGATGAGCAGCTACTTTTTACACCAGGGGGACATGTATGAAAACTATCTAGATCTAAGACTTTCTTTGTTGCCCATAGCTCCCCTTTCATTTTTTCAGCGCACTATATGAAATGAAAGGGGTGCTTGGTTGCTATGGGCAACAAGGAAAGTCTTAGATCTAGACAGTTTTCATACATGAGGCCCCAGGTGAGTGTGGTCCTGTTCTATTGCCTAGTACACGGTGTGTAATGTACAGGACACCGATTCACAGCTTCCAGCCACACATCTGGACTGGGCTTATTTGTATTCGATATCAGCTTTGTTCTGCTAATTTTAACTTTTTTTTTTCTTTTGAATTGACAGTTTGTGGCTTTGGAACCAATTTCTTGTCTGTTTTAGGCTATGTTCACACGGGGTAATGGCGGCACGCATTTGCACTCTAATACGGGTGAGATGTGCGCCGAAATAACAGTAATCCATAGTTCTCATAGAGAGTACGGGAGTACGGGAGTACGTGCGTATTAGCGTGAGCTCCCGAAACACACGATGTACTGCGGCATTGTGTGAACATACCCTTAGAGTTATGGTCTCAAGTGATCATGTTTTTAATCTTAGGATGGTCATATCAAATCAGTTAAGATAGTAATGTGAGAAACTACACATTCCACTCTGAACAAGTGTTCTGGATTTCAAGACATTCGGTCGGTAGCATTTCCTACAGAATTTTTGTTACAAATTGAAACTTCTGACATTTTTCTTCAAATATGTATTCACCCAAAATCTACACATTTACAAGAGTTAAAATTGCTGTATAACCAGGCAAAGAAGTCTGAAATCTTTCCACGAGGAATGTAAATTTAGTAGATTCCAAGCGATCATGGAACCATAAGGGCCTTATGTATGAAAACCGTCTAGCGATAAGACTGTCGTTGTTGCCCAAAGCAACCAGAGTTAAGCATCTATTTTTACAGAGCACAAAATGAAATGAAAGCTGAGCTCTGATTTATTTCTATGGGCAACAAAGACAGTCTTAGGCCATGTTCACACGGCTTAAAATGGGCCGTATTTCGGTCTGTAATTATGCTCCGAAGAGTGCAAATTACGGGCTGAAAACGGCCCATTCATTACGGTAATCCACAGTTCTCATAGAGAACTATGGATTACGTCTCCTCTCCCTGCTCGGCGAATAAGCCGGGCGGGGAGATAATTGACATGTGAATTACCAGTGGCGTATACGCGCTGCTGCTAATGCAAGTCTATGGGCCGGCGAAGTGCCGGCCCCCCGCTCACTCCCCCGCTCCCGTCCACACAGCGTAATTGCAGGGCGTAATTACGTCCCGCAGTTAAGCCGTGTGAACATAGCCTTACTGGTAGACGGTTTTCATACATAGGGCCATAAGAATCAACGTAAACTGATCATTTTTACCTACAATGAAGCAATAATACATTGGTACAACCCCAGATCAGATCTATGCAATAAACTTCTTTTAAAAAAGTTTTAAAAAATAAAAAAATTAAATTAATATATTAATATTACACAACCCCTGGGTTAAATACAAGAAATGCACAATGTGCTTTTATCACTTTGTTTCAGACACTTTTAAATAGGATCTTCCAGTTACGATGCAAACAAGTATAATCGGGTATTAACAAGTATTAAATAAGTGTCAGTGGAACATTCCAGTAAGTGCTGCGGGTCTCCAATAGTTAGTCCTGATGTGCAGTGTAGACAATTGGGAAGAAAATAAAAAGTAATGGAAGCCCTTGGTTCTAGATTTCATTGAAGAGCAACAGATCCTTTGTTCAAAGTCAGACAGAAAGTGCGCAATTTTCATCTTGGTAATCCAAACTTTGAAATATTTTAGTCATTTTATACCAGATCGAGGAGCCTGTTGTACTAGCGGGAGAGTCACTCAGTATTCCCACCAATGTGGTCTTGAAAGATTTGTTCTGCATGATGAAGATATTCTGCCGTTCTACGTCTTACAGCTTCTCGTCTTTCTGGACAGTGGTCATCTGGTAGAAGAAAATCAATATATTAAACATACACATGTATCAGGTCACAGTGCCCATGCTGACCCAAGAAAACAAACAATGGGCACGTGAGCATCGGCATTTCACCATGGAGCAATAGAAGTTGGCTTGGATATGTGAATTGTTTCTCTTTTGGCGTTATCGCTCACTGATTGGGTACGTACAGATGTGATGGCTTTAGGATGCTGCTAGGAAACCTTATTCCTAGAGGCCCCAGCTCACAAGCTACAAGACTTCAGGACACCTTCAGAGGTCTTGTGGAGTACATGCTTTAATGGGTCAAAGCTGCTTTTGTGGCCTGAAGGGGAACTTATAGAACAGTGTTTCTCAACTCCAGTCCTCAAGACCCACCAACAGGTCATGTTTTCTGGCTTTCCTTAGCATTGCACAGGTGATACAATTGTCTGTCAAATATTGTCTGTGCATTCTGCACAAGTGATATAATTATTGTCAGTACATGCTGTGGGAGATCCTGAAAACATGACCTGTTGGTGGGTCTTGAGGACTGGAGTTGAGAAACACTGTTATATAATATTAGGCAAGTCTTAAGGTCATGGCTGATCAGAGTATATGAGCACAAACACACAGTATATGAAGGTGCTAGGATTATTCATTCATATTTATTTTCCCCTTTTCTCAGTACGTTATACAGCTAAAAGGATATCCCACTGTTGGGAGTATACAGTAGTCTCTCAACATACAATATTAATTTGTTACGGGACGATCAATGTATGCTGAAACCATAACCCTATGGGAAACTGGTAATTGGTTTGGTGACCTGAAAAAGTGAGCCAAATCCTGTAAAAAGAAGATTTGAAAGTTATGTAGATAAAAAAAATAAAAGTAATTATATACAATATTTCACACAAGACAACACTGAAGATATGAGACTTTGATTTGATGTAAACTAGTCAGCGAACAGCTTGAATAACTAACTTTCATGTGTCCTCAACATAACTCACACAGCCATCAATGTCTAAACCGCTGGCAACAAAAGAGAGTACAACCCTAAGTGAAAAATGGACAAATTGTCCCAAATTTGCCATTTTCCCTCCACAGTGTCATGTCACTTGTTAGTGACTCAGGTGTAAATGGGGAGAAGGGGTGTTAACATCAAATTTATCGCTCTCACACTCTCTCTTACTGGTCACTGGAAGTTCAACATGGCACCTCATGGGCAAAGAACTGTTTGAAGATCTGAAAAAAAAGAATGGTTATTCCGACCTATGCTATAAAAACATTGTCAACACCCTGAACCTCAGCTGCAGCGCAGTTGCCAAGGACATACAGTTGTTTAACAAGACAAGTTAAACTCAGAACAGGCCCCGCCATGGTTGACCAAAGAAGTTGAGTGCACGTGCTCAGCATCATATCTAGAGACAGACATATGAGTGCTGCTAGCAGAGGTTAAAGGGGGGGAGGGTCAGCCTGTCAGTGCTCAGACCATACACTGCATTAAATTGGTCTGCATGGCTGTCGTACCGGCGGTCTGAAAAAGCACCCAGCGGAAAATCCGTGCAGTATGGACTGCTGCACGGATTTTCCATTAAAGTCCATGTGAAATAAAAGGTTGACAGCCGGTTTACAGATGGCTTTCAAATCCCAAAACAGTCTGTAAATCCGACTGAAAACCTGTGCTGTGGGGACATGCTCTAAGCCTTTAACAAGTGAAAAGCTGCTCAACTGAATTGTGATCAGGTGACTGATTTGGCCATTCAAGAATATTCCACTCATTTGCTTTAATAAACCGCTGGTTTGCTTTGGCTTTATGTTTTGGGTCATTATCTATCTGTATTATGAAACACCAACCCATCAGTTTGGCTGCATTTGGCTGGATTTGAGCACACATTGTCTCTGAATATCTCAGAATTCATCCGGCTGCTTCTTTTCTTTGTCACATCATCAATAAACACTAGTGAGACAGTGCCAGTGGCAGCCATGCATGCCCAAGCCATCACACTGCCTCCACCGTGTTTTACAGATGATGTGGTATGCTTTGGATGAGCTGTACCACGCCGTTGCCATACTTTTTTCTTTCCATCATTCTGGTAGAGGTTGATCTTGGTTTCATCTGTCCAAAGACTGTTCTTCCACTACTGTGCTGGCGTTTTTTTTTTTTTTTTTTTTAGATGTTTTTTTTTTTTTTAGCAAAGTCCAATCTAGCCTTTTTATTCTTGAGGCTTATGAGTGACTTGCACCGTGCAGTGAAACCTCTTTATTTACTTTCATGCAGTCTTCTCTTTATGGTAGATTTGGATATTTATACACCGTTGTGAAGTGATTTCTCTTCACCATGGAAATTATTCTGCGATCATCCACCACAGTTGTCTTCTGTGGGTGTCCAGGTCTTTATGCATTGGTCAGTTTACCAGTGCTTTCTTTCTTTCTCAGGATGTACCAAACTGTAGTTTTTGCCACTCCTAATGTAGTAATTTCTCAGATGGGTTTTCGGTTTTCGCAGCTTAACTGCATGTTTTCTTCACAGTATCTTCCAAATGTAAGTACCACACCTCAAATCAACCCCAGGCCTTTCATCTGCTTAATTGAGAGTGTCAAAACAAAGCAATTGCCCACACCTGCCCATGAAACAGCCTTTGAGTCAATTATCCAATTACTTACGGTCCCTTTAAAAACAGGGTGGCACATGTTAAGGAGCTGAAACTCCTAAACCTTTGATCCAATTTTAATGTGGATACCCTTAAATGAAAGCTGAAAGTCTGGACTTTACGTCCATTATATAACTTTAACATGTTTCACTATACAGGTAATAAAAGTCTGTCAGTCTCTAAATATATATGGACCTAACTGTATGTCCTCAGAGTGCTTTGCCTGCTGCAGAGTATGTAAAGTGAGAGACACAGATTAACCCTACACAAGCAGCTATGACCTCAGCTCCCTCTGCACAGTTTGTATCTCCAACAGAAGGAATCTTACCAGATCGTGATCTCTGCCTGACAAAGTGAACGTAAAACCTATTTCCTGTAATACTGATGTAAACGCACATATCTGTCACGTATTGGAGAAAAGTCTTTTTATATCAGAATTACTACATTTTAAAAATCTGAAAAATGAGAAACATTTTTTCATCTGTCTCCTTACTATCAGCACAGGCCGGATTACACTGAAAGGACATCAATGTATATAGATAACTCAGGATTCACCATTTACAATAGGAGATAGTCGCAGCAGCCCATCTTCCCCTCTCTGCACACTGACTTCTTCCAAGGTCACAGAGCATGCCTAGAAAACTTTTATAGAAGTCAATGGGTCTGCTCCTGTTCACAGGCTGTTATGTCTATGAAGAAGCTGTAAAGCATCTCTCTGAATGCGGTTAAAAGCAGCTCAGGCAACAAGGCTGTCCCCATAATCATATACAGACAAGGGCCAAGAAAAGAATATGTATCAGCATCTTTTAAACGCCGACATTCAAGTGGTACGCATCCAATCAAAGATTTGAGAGTTGGCACAGAGCGCCTACTGTTCAGACTCCTTATCTCAAAGTGGTTTCCGTTCTTTAATGGAGACAGTGGAGTGCTTTCTTTTCCCTATAGCGTAGTTTTAGATAATTAAACATTTGGTTCCAGGCTGAACCGCAGATTACAACTGATTATTGCCATGTATGCATCTGTTGGCTTAAAACCCTGTAGCGCTGCTCGACAGTAGATGAATATTTGGCATTTAGGATGTTTTAGTGTTAATGTGTCGACAAGCAGAGATACAAGCCTTAGGGGTTAATGTAACCTAAAAATATATGAAAAACTGCAAACCAAGTAATAACGAGTTATTATAAATATGACAAATTTTACATTCTCGGACTAAAAAGCCAGTGCTAGGCTGTGTCAGAGGCTTCTCCTGGAGCCCCCATTGCAGTTTTCCGTTAATGATGGAAAGCACAGAGCAGCATGCACCGCTATTTTTTCTATTAAAATGACTGAATCCAAATGGATTGGCTACAATGGGGTTTGTCAAGGGGCGTCGGTGTCCAACATGAAATGTATCTGGTGCCACCTCTGCGATAGAAGAAAAAACTTTGAGACTCTCGGTTCACATATTTTGATCAAAAGATGTTTAAGCTGCCCACGACTTTCAACGTGATCTCAAAATCGGGCAGTCCTATCCTATCTTTACCTCTAAATCGAGCCAATCAGGCCTCCTGCTGGGTCAACCGACCTCCATTATTCAGAGAGAAAAAATAAAAAACACCCAACCTGCAAGCTGCCCTTCTTATGACATCCTGTGAGAGTGGGCGGGGACAGAAACCCAAAATGGAAGCACCCCTTCCTTCCCATATAGGTTAAAATCAATGTACACCAAGTATTGAGAGGTAAAGATAGGATAGGACTGCCCGATTTTGAGATCACGTTGAAAGTCGTGGGCAGCTTAAACATCTTTTGATCAAAATATGTGAACCGAGAGTCTCAAAGTTTTTTCATGTATGATAGATAGCATAAATGCTTCTTTAGGGATTTCCACGTAGTGTATTGCCCTTTTTGCAGTAATGTGCCGCTGGCGGCGGTCTGTGTGTGTACATGTATAATTACATGTGTGCCGCAGCCCTGCCAGTGGCACCCAGGTTTGCATACGTTTTTTCAGAAATGTTTTTGTGTGCAGAAACATACGTTATACTTGGTGTACATTGATTTTAACCTATATGGGAAGGAAAGGGTGCTTCCATTTTGTGTTTCTGTCCCCGCCCACTCTCACAGGCTGTCATAAGAAGGGCAGCTTGCAGGTTGGGTGTTTTTTTATTTTTTCTCTCTGAATAATGGAGGTCGGTTGACCCAGCGGGAGGCCTGATTGGCTCGATTGAGAGGTAAAGATAGGATAGGACTGCCCGATTTTGAGATCACGTTGAAAGTCGTGGGCAGCTTAAACATCTTTTGATCAAAATATGTGAACCGAGAACCTCTGCGATAGAGGCTCCAAACAGAATCCCTGACACAGATGTGACCATAGCACATGGAGCCGCTCTAAGTAAAAGGTTAATAATAATGTGAAAAATAAGATAGAGCTGTATGAAGTCTCACCTATGAGCTTCCAACAGAACAAGACAAGTCAGATATGTACGGGTCATTCTATATCAAGTGATCCAAATATGAATATTTTTTTTACCTGACGTCTTTAGATTTATTTATTTATTTTTTTATGAAGCACAACTTTAGTTAATTACAAATTAAAAGTTTTGAATTTTTTACTTCATCAGTTAATTTTTTATAGACCTCTAAATTTTGAGCAAATTTTGGCCTGGTATGACCTTACATTTTTTTTTTCATATCTCGGGCTAGAATTAAGATCAAGAGCTTTCATTTGATATGTGACAAGACTATGTTTCTTCATATTTTGTTTCGGAGAAATCAAATAAAAAATTTTGATATGCAATTGTGAATTGTTTTAAAATTGTGAAAAAATGCATGTGCGTTACTTGTGTTCTTGGTTGTATTTGTACAGGGATTCAATTTGGGACATCAAACTTTTCTAATTTTTTTTTAACCATTGACTCAGCTGATTTAATGTTTGTGTGAGTTTCTTCCTTTTTTCTTTTCAAATTACAACTTATTGAATTCAACATTTATATGCAACAATAAAGAAACACAAAAAACAAGTACCAGAATAAATACATCTTATTCATCATAACACAACTTGCTCGGCATTTTCAACCTGAATTCATTGAACAAACCAAAAGAAAAAATGTGATCATATCCTCAAGTGTGATTTTGTAAATAGTCTCATCCTAATTATACGTTAAAAACAAGATTAAAAGAACCAATATTTTTAACACCTATTTCTACATGTAACCTTTTTTTTTGTTATATCACTAAACATGTCATTTATGAAGTGTTTAAGGAGAATAGTACAGTTTTTTAATTGGCCTTTTATCATCAATTTGTCCCTTCTAGTGGGTGAAATGTAATCTTGTCCATAAGTGCTTACTAGCAATGGCTATTTCCTTTTGGGGTCAAAGAGTATGTCCGGCCTGTCATGGTGTTCAGCTCCACCTGAGTTAAGATCTGATTTTCGTCAACTTTTAAAATCTCTGGCGCCGGACCAGAAGGATGCAAAAAAGTCAATTCTACTTCTTCATTTTCTCAATCTTTGGAGAGTACAGTAAACAGCCACCAGCGCCGAACACACTCACCAATATTGTAGCATACCGACTCCCTTGATGTCTATGTAGAGACTACTGTTTGTTCAAGAGTGAACATGTCGGGACACGAAAGCTCTGAAGCTGTGTCTTAGGCCTCGTTCACACGGCTTATTTCGCCCCCGGTATTTGCCGACGGTTTGGGACGATCGTCAATCCGTCGGAAAATCCGTCCGAAATAAGTCACAAGCCTATTTTCTATTGATTTCAATAAAAATACGGCTCGTCGTTCACACGACGCATAGTTCCGTTCCGGATTGCCGACGGCAATCCGGACGGAAAAACAATTCACATGTCAATTATTTCCGGACGGATTCACCACCTACAATGAATGGAGATGGTGAATCCATCGGGAAATCAGTTACAAATACGTGCCACACTTAGTGGCACGTTATTTGCAACTGATTTTCAAAATGAATTTCAGAAAAGTATTTACATCGGAAATCCGTTGTAAATACGTTCTGAAATAAGCCGTGTGAACGAGGCCTTAGGGTATGTTCACACTGCACCTTGTGTCTTTGTGAATATCCGCTTTTGTGATGCGTGTCTGGATCCATCTGAACGTCGCTACGTGTCTCGCATTGCCGGCAGTGTTAAATACACTGCTAATTGTTAGATGCGTGTCTGGACTAGACTGTCTGGACTGAACTAGACACGCATCACAAAAGCGATGTTCACATGGACACAAGACGCCGTGTGAACATACCTTTACTTACTGACTCTGCGGAGGGCAGATACTTCACATGATTGACAGAGCTGCTGGCCTGTCATCTGCTCTGCATTCACTGTCTACCTCTGTTCATTCTCAGGTTGAGCCCTAACCAAGCTTTCTCCTCTGTTCTCTCCTGCTTCTAAGCTGTAACGTAATAGAATAACACAGTAATATCTAAAAATCATGGATTATTTGGTAAATATAGACCCCACACTTTGAGACCACAAGCTGAACAGATCTGAATTCAAGATTTTCAAATTGACACTGAAATAGTTCTATTTTTAAATATGATCCCATCGCAATCCCAACTTGAATTTTGGTACAGATGTGGCTAGGAGCATAGCAGGCACATGTGCATTTTTGGAAATTTTTAAATTAAATGATTTTTTCGAAAATGCGTGTTAAAATTTTGCGTTCACATGGGTAAAATATTAACGAAGATACTCTTGTGACATATTTGGTGAAAGCCTGTACAGTTCTGAGTAGAATGGTGTTTATTTTGTTTCTCTCTCTTTTTTCTAGACTGAGTTATGAGGAGAAATTTAAAGGCAGGCAACAACGAAATTCGCACTTTTTCCGAACTTTGAAAATCAATTCTAGAATTTTTTTTCTTCACATTTTGTATTCTCTGACACACTACTACCAAATAACACAATCTCAAAAGAATTAAAAATATAGAGGTAAAAATCATTGGTTCACTTGACATGAAATGACCCATACATGTTACAGCTTGGCATCCACATTAGATAAAGGTTGACCAAATGAACACTTGGCTGTCAGCCATAATGGGCCTGATCTATGATAACGGTCTATCAGTAAGACTTTCTCTGTTGCCTGTAGCAACCAGTGCTCTGAAATGATAAAAGCTGAGCTCTGATTGGTTGCTACGGGCAACAAAGAAAGTCTTACTGATAGACAGTTTTCATACATAAGGCCCATTATGTGTATAGGTAGCTTTACTACAAAGGATATGCATCTGTGAAGACTAAATTGTAAGGTCTCACTCTAGTGTAGTAAGTGAGTATTTACAGAAAACCTTTCTTTTAGCAGTTGTGTTACAAACCCCAAAAACCTACCAAAACCTCCAGATGTGTTTTTGTTTCTTTTATCACATCGTATAAACCCTTTACATATAAGCATAACACAGGAGAAAATGCCAATCCAACCGTGGGTCTGATCAGTAGAACGAGTAGCTTTGTATGTCCTTCAAGGGGTAATTTCATTTCATTGATTAGCTTTAAAAATGTAGGCAAAGGTAAATACCGTATATACTCGAGTATAAGCCAAATTTTTCAGCCCATAAAATGAGCTGAAAAAACCGTCCTCGGCTTATACGCAAGTCACTGTCAGTGCTCGGGCGCTGCAATGGCCCAGGTGCCGACACTTCACCTGTACGTGACTCCTCTGGGAGTCACATACAGCTGAATCCCAAGTACCTGACAGCGTCCGGGCGCTGCTGTGACCTATGCGCTGTCATTGATCTGTGCAGCTGTATGAGACTCCTGTGAGCACATACAGCTTACTCTCCGGTCACGCGTCGACGTCTGCGCACTGCTGTGGCACCAGTGGGGATCGCTTCGGCTGTATGCGACTCCTGGGAGCGCATACAGCCAAAGACTCTATTGTGAAGCAGATAGCGAGCGCCCCCTGCTCCGCAATAGAACTCCGGAAGACCGCAAGCAGACATGCGGCTGTCCGGAGTCTCCGGCACAGGCAGCGCGCGATGTCATCATGCTGCCTGCGCGGCCTGATGACATTGCCCTCCCTGTGCCAGAAGACGGAGCGTGGGGAGAGCTTCGGAGCAGCGAGGGAGTGAGATAAGTGTTTGTATTTTTATTTATTTTTAAAACAAGCCCTGCCTATAAGGACATATACCTGCCAAAAAGGACATATACCTGCCTATAACTACCTATAACCTGCCTATGAGGGAACATATATCTGCCTATGAGGGGACATATACCTGCTTATAATAGCCAATACCTGCCTATAGGTGACATATACTTGCCTATACCTGCCTATGGGGGACATTTTTATTTTTGAAATGTATCAGTAGCCGCTGCATTTTCCTCCCGAGTCAATAAATCTTCCCAGTTTTTTGTGGCAAAAGTAAGTGCCTCGGCTTATACTCTGTTCTGCTTATACTCGAGTATATACCTTAGACTATTACTAAATACATTGCTGTTCTCATTTTGTTTCTCTTCAGCGTTAGGAGAAGATCTGATCTCCTGAATTTGCATACAAGCTTCCCTAGTTACTGGCCACCTTTCTCTTCTCTTACAAGCTGAAGCGGTGGTCGGGATAATGACTCTCTCCCTGCTCAGTTCCTTATTTTGAGCTTCTTTACACAACTTACTGACAAGTTTTAATCCTTTAGAGCCCTGTAACCTTGTACACTACATTTTACAAACATCCAGCACTAATGTCCCTGAAACAGGATCAGCTAGGAACTACAGATCTAGATGTCAGTCATCGCTTTAGACCCACAGTCTAACCAGGAAGTGCGAGTCTGAAGCTGCCTGTGATTATGTAAAGTAACATGCTAAGAGAACCCCTATTTGCGGTTAGCTTGTGTGATCAAACCACAGTGGGGCAGTATTTATTGGCCATGTGTAGAGATGGAACATGAACTATCATTAGAGATAATGGAGTTTATTGTACAAATACTGCACCTTTTACGCCTTTTAATAAGATGTCCACAGCATTTCTGAAGAGTCTGAAAGCTTCTGGGTAGTCTCCAGCCGACTCTTTCTCCATCGCTTTCTGGACTTCAGCTGTAGCTTGCGAAAGGTAAACTGCTCCATCTTCTTCCTTAATAGGACCGGCAGGAGTCAGCTCCTCTACTTCACACCGCAAAGAAAGCAGCTTCAAAGAGGACTCTGTGTCCAGAGATGCGCCATCTACAATTACAGCAATATAGCAAAAAGTGCTAAATCTACACAGCATAATAGTATTTCATGTACACAGCAGGCCCAGTATAGGCAGACAGTAGCTTTTTACTCTAATTCACCACTCTAGTAATACAGTTTAACTCAGCAAGGTCTGGACAATTTTTGTTTGTTCATTTCCATGGTTTTATTCCCCAATTCCCAATAGCGATAACTTTTTATTTTTCGTTCAACAAAGTCATATTATGGTTTGTTTTTTTTGAGAGACAAGTTTTATTTTTTAGTGGTACCAATTAATGTACCATATAATCTATTGGAGAGTCCAAAAAAATTAAATAAAAACTGTGCTGTGGAGTTAGAAATAAAAAAGCAACTGTGCAAAATTTTTGGGCGAAGGGTTTGTTTTTATGGAGTTTATAGTGTAAAATAAATGACATGGTAGCTATATTGTTGTGATACCAAATTGAAACAGATTTTGTTTTACTATTTTTTTTTTATTAGTTTGCTTTGCATTGACATTTTTTGGAGATTAATAACTTTTTCAATTTACAGTCCACATACCTGTGTCATGGCTATTTATTATAGAGTGAGATCTAGTTTTTAATGATACCCCTTTGGGGTACCTGCGACTTTAGGATCACTTTTTATTCTGTTTTTCTGGGAGGAAGAATGACCAAAAAACAATTCAGTTTTTTTGGGGGTTTTTTTACACTATTTTCTGTGTGGGATAAATTACATAATTATGTATTAAATTGACTTTTACAAACATTGCAATGGCCATTATGATAATGCATTGTAGGGTTTACTTTTTTGTATTGTATTTTTAAAAACATTAAAGGGTTGTCTCGCTACAGCATTTAGCAGCCTTTTGTGCTGGTTGCCAAGCAGAGCTTGTGAAATGGAGGGACGTGTTTCTCCTCCCAGTAGGGAGCATCTTCACTCTCTGCACATACGCCCCACAGTGTGCACCTGATGATTCATTCTGTGTGAGCTGGAGGAAGGGAGATGTTCTCAACTGTCCGAGACTAAGGCTGTGTGCAAACAGCAAATAACAAAATGCCATCCAAAATACGAAGGCATTTCAGTATTTGCTGTGAAGACATAGCCTAAGGAATCAATGGAGGTGAAAAGCTAAGTGTAACTCTACAGTGTGTATCTAAATTTCTCAATCTCTCTACATACTTTGTAACTAGAATGGGCATTTGACATTCAGGACTCTGGGTGATCTTTTTTCTCTGTCTTTCTCTATCACATAGTGATATATCCTTCAGATTATCACACTTCTGACCTCTACAGATCAAAACTATACTCTTTATCTGTTTGTGTTTACCTGGGACTGCACATCTGTCTCACTAAAGTGTTTTACTTGGTACTGCACAGTACAGTGTTGTTCTCTGTGATTTACGTGGGACTGCGTATTTGAGACACAAAAGTGATTTATGTGAGACTGCACAAGTACAGCTGTGTTCTCTGTCTGATTTATGTGAAACTGCTCATTTGTGTCACAAAAGGGGTTTAAGTGGGACTGCACATCTGTTTCACAAGTGTTTTACATGGGATTGTACAGTACAGCTGTGTTTTTACTCAGTTATGTATGTGGGACTGTGCATCTGAGTCATAAAATGGATTTAGGTGGGACTGCACAGTATAGCTGTGTTCTCCGATTTACGTGGGACTGCATATTTGTGTCACCAAAATGTGACTGCGCATCTGTGTCACAAAAGGGATTTATGTGGGACTGCACATCGGTGTCACAAGTGTTTTACATGGGACTGCACAGACAGCTGTGTTGTCTGTGATTGGGTGGGATTGCTCATCTGTGTCACAAAATGAATTTACGTGGGACTGCACATACAGCTGTGTTCTGTGATTTACTTGTAACTGCGCATCTGTGTCAAAAAAGGTATTCTCGCTCCCACCCCCCATTTTAAATTATCTTTGTAGTGCAGTGGTGGTACTGATTATGGAGAGTACAATGTTTTTTGTATATTTACTGTCCGTGAGGGCAGTAAAGGAATTTTTGAAAAAGGTTGGAAACCCCTTTAATACAGTATAGTTTTTTGCTTTTTCCCTCATTCTAAATGGCTTCCATTTCTGGACACATACGGCCACATTTACTCTACCAACTACACCAGAATTCTGTCACAACTCATACCCAAAACTGCAGCACATTTGTCTCACCCCTTTTATAATATGCTTTACATACTTTCACGCCTTGCTTAACAAGTGGGAGTGGTTAAGAGGAAAGGGTGTTACTTCATGGGCCAAAATCTTGTTGCAATTATTGGCATAAACTAAACCAGCAAATAGCAGGAATTCAGTAAGAAAACACTGTCTAAAGATGCACCAAGTTTATCATACAGCATGAGCCGCTGCGATATAGCGAGTGCATTTTCAAAATGTCTTTTTTATGCCAAGTAAAAAAAAAAATCTAACAAATAATTTTTCAAATATAAAACACAGCCTGTGTCCTACTGTGGTGCTCCCATACAGCTCCAAGTAAGCCGATTGTCCTTCCGCTGTCCTACCCTGTAACATTATATCTCTGGATCATAAGGGATGGATTTTGAAACTCCCTACTATAAGGAAGCATTTAACCATTCCATTCAGAACAGTTCCCAGAAGCTTAACAAGACATCTATACCTTCTGTATAGCAAGGATCAAAAAGTGCCAGGTCATTGGGAGCCAATGTTTTTGGAGCTGGAGTTGCATTTGTTGCCTCTTCCGCTTCTGTCTGGCATAGATTTTCACTCAGATCAAACAGTAAATCCAACTGACTTGGTTCTGTAAGAAATAACTTACATTATCGAGGTTGTCTGGTTTAAGAATTAAGAAAATAAATTTTACTCTCCATAGAAGAGAATGGGACATGCCTTAAAAGGGTATTGCAGGTTAAGAAAGTAAGGTCTACTTACTGTATAGTGAGGACATACCTCTATTATGCAGCGGTTCCTCAACCGGCCGAAATTGAGAACAATTGTGCTCTATGGAAAACCCGTGCAGCAGTCCCCACTGCACGGGTTTTCAGCCTGGCGGTTTTTCCGCCTGCGGTCCTCGCCAAAAACATTGAGCATGTTCATTCTTCCATCCGGTTTCTGGACGGAATATGAACACCTCAATGGGAGGGGGAGGGCTGTTCTCCGCCCATTGCAGAGAAAACGCCTCCCCCCCACCCCCGCGGCCGTGGGGACAGCCGCAAAACCGGACAAATACCGGCCGGATAAACTGTCCGGTATTTGTCCCTTGCGGTGTGAACATGTATTACAGTGACTTGTTTTTACAAGATCTTTAACATAAAAAGCAATCCTTGTAGTAAGACAAACCCTTTAAGAAAATGAAGCACATGACTGATACAGATAAAGCAAGTCCTTACAGATAACATCAGAGAGAATTACTGGAAGCGGGAATTCCCCTTCTATGAGGAGGACAGGAGCTTTTTTGGCCATGTACTTTACATACAATGTACCAAAATAAAATGGGGCCCTCACCTGGTGCCAAAAGGAGCCGCTCATCCTGGCACATGTAAAGAGCAGTACAGGAGATGTAGTACCGCACTGTACTGTAGAGAGGCGCTGCTAGACCGCCAATCACTACATGCACTGCACTAATACAGATGTTCATGATAATTGGTTGGATCAATGTCTGTGGCATTGTATCCTGAAAGGTCCAAAAATAATCAATAAACTACATGACATGATTTCTGTGACGTTGGTGGTAGAGCAAACTTGCTCCCACTCTGCTTTTCCTTCCATTCATGGATACACCATCCTATCAATATTGAGACCTTCAGGTATTCCCCGCTGATGATTCTTGACCTGGGAAGAAACGCATCTGGGGTTTGCATTCATATCTGTGTGCCCTTATTGGGGCTTTTGTGTTTTTTCTTGTCCACATTTGTGCATGTAAGGATGAATTTTGACTATATCGAGGGTATATATACTTTGTTACGTGACATCTAGGGAGGTATTTGTGTATTATATATATTCTACCTGAATGAAAAGGGAGGATTCACCCTATATGGGACATCACGTTCCCCCCTTGGTTACGTAGTTTGTTGATATAAATGACCCTCTTTTTGTGGAGTTTTGGACACAATTGATATTAATATGTCTCATTTATCTTGTTCTTTCCATCTCTTGGTTTTTTGAAAGTTAAAAATTGTAACTTAAAAAATATACAAGATCACCTAGCCTTCCTAGTTTAGGGACACCAACTAGGTTGCACTAGTTTTACGGGGTCGTCCCTGTCAGGACAGTTACCTCGCTAAGGGCCTTTTGAGGGAAAGTTTTGTGGATAGGGATATTTAGAGATAGATCATCTCAATTGTTTGGTGCATCTCTTATTGTACCTTGATTTGCTCCTATTTTGATATATAAAGGAGACTTATAGTGATTGGATTTTTGAATCATGAATTTAGTCTCGGTCAGTTTATAACTTATAATTTTTTATGGCTACATTGCCTGATACAATCTTTTATAGTTGGACAATAATAAAAGTTAGATTTTAAGGCTGGGATTATTTTTGGACCTTTTTTGTTTACATTTCTTCATCTTGCTTTGACCATTTTTGGAGAGTTTTTCATTGTATCCTGAAACCACACTCAACATATAAACCATTGTATGATGAAAATATTGTATTCTCAGGCCATTGTTACTTGAGGTTGCACTATACTTCTCATTACAGAACAGAGCTCTGAAAGTACAAGCCCTGTACTATGTCCTGTATCAATTACATGACCAAGACAAGTATTTGTGAAGGAATGCACACAGGACGGATTATCTGCAGATTTTAATTCGGGTTTTTCTACATTGACTTTAATGGGAGAAGGCAAAACCTGCACTAAAATCTGCAGATAAACCTTTCCTGAAGATTTTCCTTCCATTGAAGTCAATGGTCCTCATTTATGAAAACTATCAGGAAGACTGTCCTTTTTGCTCATAGCAATCAGAGCTCAGTTTTCATTGCTTATACCGCTATGGAAAAAATAAAAGCTGATTGGTGATTGGTTGCTATAGGCAAAAAGGAAAGTCTTACTGATGACAGTTTTCATTAATGAGACCCAATTTACCATGTATCAATGCCTTGTCATAAGATAGACATCCACATTTATGCTAAGGCAGTGGACAACCAAAAGAGAACATCCAGGTAGACAATGTAGATGAAAAAAAAAACAAAAAAAAAAACCTTACCACCACTGCTGATGGTGTCCTCGACTTCAGACCACTCTTGTGTCTCCGTCTCATTAAAGTCATCAAACTCTTCCTTTACTTCTATAGAAGAGCTTCTTGCTGGTTCTGGGATTAGAGGAGGCGGCAACACTACTGTATCTGCTGAGTCCGGACCATCTGATCGCATTGTAACATCTCCTGTCTGGGAACGATAGGAAACGTGCAACACCATAGAGGTTGGTACAAGAACAGAAAGCGGCAGTCATTCAGCCTCTGTCGGTGCTCGGCACCCCATGTTTAATGGGGCCCATGCCCAATAAGTGTTGCATTCTCTTCCTTGTATCTACTGGGTTTTATATTGCTTGTATTTGCATACATTGGGCCTGACTGATGAAAACGGTCAAGTAGAAAGTCGGTTTTTGTTGCTTAAAGCAACCATTTCTTATACTGCTCTGGAAAAATGAGAGCTGAGCTGTGATTGGTTGCTATGGGCAACAGAGACAGTTTTACTATTAGACAGTTTTGATGAATCAGGCCCATTGTAGTTTAATAGCAGCTGTGCTAGGCATTGCAGCTTTCTCCCATTCAAGCGAGTAGAAAAATGCTGCAATACCTGGGACAGCCACTAAAAAGAACAAAGGGCCACATGTATGAAAACTGTCTAGGTCTAAAATTCACTTTGTTGCCCATAGCAACCAATCAGAGCGGCCCTCTTATTCCAAATAGTGCTCAGAAAAAATTAGAGGGGAGCTCTGATTGGTTGCTGTGGGTAAAAAAAGTGAGTTTTAGACGTAGACACTTTTCATACATGTGGCCCAAAGTGTGTGAGTACAGACATTGTAAAACCCAACATAAACAGTGAAGTATTCACTGGAGCATCACAGCCGCTTCAACTGCTGGCCGACTGCCTGTTGACTATAAGGCTATGGCTACACAGTAGTGGACAAAAAAACTCACTGAAAAGCATATCATAAAAACGTTCATAAAAGTATTTTGTCCACGGTCTGTAAAGAGCTGCTGAAAAAACAGTCTTTTTTTTAGCGATTCGTTTTTTTGGGGGGGTTTTTTCACTTTTTTTTGCCCTTTTTTGCAGAAATGCACAGCATTATAATTGCTATGGATTTATGCAAAAAACATCAAGCGATTTACAAAGACTCCAACAGTTAATTATCTGCCATGCTCTGGCGTTTTTTGCAACAGGTTTCAAAAAACAAACCGCAAAAAAAATGAGCCAAAAAAAAAAAAAACACAACATTCTGTGGAGACTACAGACCGTTTTTACTATACAAGTCTATGGGACATTATTAGTCGATTTAAGCGTTTTTATCAAACGAAAAGTGCTAAAAAAAAAAAAAGTCAGTTTTTGATGCGATTTTTTGCACTTTGTGTGTTTTTTGGTGCGTTTTTTACAGAAATGCAAAGCATTATAATTGATGTGGATTTCTGCAAAAAACGTGCCAAAACACGTCCGACAATTTGCATAGCCTCCAATAGTAAATTTTCTGCTCTGCTCAGTTGTCTTTTTCAAAAGGATTCAAAAAAACTTTTAGCAAAAAAAAAAAAAAACGTTCTCTGGAGACTACAGAACGTTTTTACTATACAAGTCTATGGGACCTCTTTACAGTAATTTTTTCAAAGCTTTTAGAAAATAAAAAAATGCTGATGTTTTTTGTGTGCAGTGGAGACACAGCCTAAACGGGTGGTGGCTTGAGATCTCTGCAAGGATGTTCTGGTACACTATGTAGAGAGTGCAGCCGTACACTAATTATGCAGATACATAAGTTTGTGGGTGGGTAGGAGCAGTTATAAGCGATAGTAGGACTTTACATTGAGAAGACAGGGACATTTATTACCGTCCCCGTCTTCCAGATCACAGTATATACAGCACTCAACATTCAAAGCTGGGTGTACTGAGAAAAAGGAAAATATGCCTGATCAGGAAAAGGGGTAATCGGCCAAGTCAGGAACTGGTTAAAGAGCTGACTGGCATAAGTCTGTTCTAAAATGGATGGCCAATTCTGGGGATAGGATGTCAGTTTTACCACCATGGATCACTGCTTTATTCTTTAAATATACATTACCCTGAAGAACTCTTTCAGTTGTGGACTATTATTAAGGGCTGGGATGTTCACTGTGAACCTCAGCATATCTTCTGCAGCTTGCCTTCGTTCTTCTATCACAGGAGGTTCAAAACGTCCTGAAAAAATGCAAACCATAATCCTTGAACAAAAGTGAATACTTAGATCAGCTGATACCTCCGTACTCCCGCAGCGCGGGGGGGGGCTGGCCGCATTGACATGCATTACTTACGGCACGTATTCGCCGCAAGTAAATGACATGTCACTTCTCTCCCTGCTCGTACAATACGATCGTATTGTACGAGCAGTGAAAGGAGGCGTAATCCATAGTTCTCTATGAGAAGTATTCCATCTCATTGATTAGCTTTTAACATGTAGGCAAAGAAAAATAAGGATTATTACCAAATACATTGCTGTTCTGATTTTGCTTAATTTCAGAGTTAGAGCAGTTCTTATCTCTGGCCTGTTTCACAAGCTTCCCGAGGTACCGACCACCTCAGTCTGGGGACATCATTCCCTGCTGTTTCTGATCGGCAGGATGGAGCTTGCTTCTGAGTCTCTGATATTATTTTTCAAATGAGAAAAACTTTAATCCTCTAGACTAGAGAAGCCTTATGCCGTCCTATTAGGTCAACAGATAACCTATATATGTGTGTACATCAACGATTCACTCAGCAGCTACCGTGGCAGCATGTAGTTTTTCTCTCTCATTAGAATATTCCTCTTAGGCTATGTTCACACAGCTTATTTGCAGGGCGTAATTACGTCCCGTAATTACGCCGTGTGGACGGGGGCGGGGTGGGAGCGTGGGGCCTGCACCTCGCCGGCCCATAGACTATCATTACCAGCAGCGTGTATACGCCGCTAGTAATTAACATGTCACTTATCTCCCCTCGCGGCGGATTCGCCGAGCAGGGAGAGGAGACGTAATCCATAGTTCTCTATGAGAACTGTGCATTACCGTAATGACTGGGACGTATTCCAGCCGTAAGTCGCGCACGACGGTGCGTAATTACGGACTGACATACGGCCCATTTTAAGCCATGTGAACAGAGCCTAAGGGTATGTTCACACGGCGTATTTGCGGGGGCATACATCAGGGCTCATTGAGTGCTCTTATTTTCCAGTATTCCCCAGTGCACTATATGCACCTGTAAAAAGAGGTATGTGCCGCTATACGCCGTGTGAACCACGCCTAACAAATACAGTTCTGCCTGCTCACATTAAAAAAAAACTACAAAGTAACCACTTCACTTCTTTATAATTAAATCTTTATTTATTCAACATTTTTTTTAAAAAAAAAACATCGTTACAAAATCTAAAATAGTGGCAACAGTACTGCAAGAAGGCAAGTGAGCATCACCCCACAAAATATCCAAAAAAAACATCAATACTTCAATTTCACTGAGTTTTGTCACTTACTCTGTCTCCTTAGGCTGTGTGTGGTTCTATAGAAGCGATTAGCATATTCAACTTCTAGCCAGCCATTACTCTGACAGTGCAGGAGATTGTTATATCTAACAAGATTACAGATAAAGTTATGCTTTTCAGTCCTCAGAGCACATGTACCGGTTGCTGAAGCTAATCTTATAAGATATAATTAGTTTGCTTCGATCTCAGTCCATCTGTGGGGTGATGTCACTCCCAAGCTCTCAACTAATCAGATAACACACATCTTTCTGGTATGCAGCTAACCATAAAAACCTGTGTGCACTTCAGAGCACGTAAAAAAACGCTCTTATTTCACGACGAAAGTAAAATCTATTGACCTATGTATTTTGAAAAAAAGTCTTGATTTAGTGGTCCCTACATGTTGAAAGCCAATCTTTGTGGAGAGAAAACCTCTTTAAACAGAGATTATAGGTGACCAAAGGGGATTTTAATTATAAAAACAAAACCACCTGACATATACCTTAATCAAAAAGAGGAACTAAATAGGACATAGACCATATACCCCAAAGATCCCCATACAATTTTGGCTTTTTTTTTTTTTTTATCCCAGGAGTTTTATTTCAGATAAAAAAGGCGACATGTCAGAAATGAGGCGCCTCCACGCCAATTTTAAGGCGTATTAAATGAGTGTATAGTGCGTGTTAATGAATTAACCTGTCAAGCCGACTCCTCAATTTCCCAAACCTCCGACTCCCTCATAAAAGGCTCATGTTTAAGTGATAACTTTACTGTAGTAAAATGGTCCCATCTGGCTGTTTATCACCTTATGATACAATAATCAAGCTATTTAGGTAGAACAGACACTGACAAGCAAAAGGGTAACAATGTTTTGATCTTTGGAATGAATAGAAGAGACCTGGGATCAGATTGTGGTCAAGACATGCTTGAATCTGATTCAGAGCCCAGAAGGATTCAGGCAGTGCTGCAAACCAAAGGCAGATTTCCCAAATACTAACAAAATAATAAAAATTAACATTTTGATTTTTAGGAGCAAAACAGTAACAATGCAGTTACATGACAAGATTCTACAGAACAAATCAGATGCTAAATACTTGCAAGTCACATTTATGTATAAGATAGGTAAGATGTCTGTATATAAAATTGCTCTTTGCACTGCATCAAACTAACTGGACCGACTTATTTTATATTTTGGGAGTCGGAGTCAGTCCATTTTATGACGACTCCGACTCCTGCAAAATAGGCACCGACTCCACGACTCCGACTCCACAGCCCTGATTAGCATATCATTGCTAGTATATTTGCTGTGTCTACTGTAGGCACATTCAAATGTGTCGTGCCTGTCATATATTGCGCCTAGTTTTGGGCGTCAATTTTCTGGCGCAAAATACACCAAAAAAAGGTGAAACCCTAATGGGACATGTCACCCAAAGTCTTTTTCAGGAGGTTTAAATTCCTCCTCTTTCGGAATAAGGCATAATTTGAGGTGGTTGTAATTTTTTTTTTTTATTAAATTCCCTCTGGTCACCTATGATCTTTGGGTAATTATTGTGGATCTTTATGCTGGAAGTATGTTTTGTTACTTTATGTTGACTTATTAAAATGTGTGTTTTAGAGACTTGCAGTACAGTGATAGAAAGTGATGCCAAGTGGTCTTTGGCTATTAAAGGGGTTTTGCAAAGAAATGATTTCCTTGCCTAACCAGCTGCCACTGTCCTCTTCAGTCTTGAAAAAAGGCGCGTTGTGTTCTTGTGTTTAAAAAAACAAGTACCTCCTCCATGATGTCATCGCACCACCTCCCATGCATGCTCCCGAGGCTGATATTCAGTCTCTGTAGTTGGGCAAACATTGTTTGGCTAAACCACAGAGGATAGCTGTATTGTGCACAAGCTCTACAGGTTTTGTTTTCTCCCTCCTATCTGCTGCACAAACTGCTGCAGGGGGGGGGGGGGGGGAGGAGGGCTGAGCAGCGAGTGTCTGCATGTTTACTCATATAATTACATTACAACAAGTGGATTCGCTATACAGCAGACACAGGCTTTGTTCTCCCCCTCCATTCAAAGCTCATTCATGTGCATTGCCATCAGATAAGAAGTGCAAACAATGCAAGGGTGGCCAGATCAGCTCCTGGTCTTAGCTAATGTAAACAGTCAGGAAACTAAAGGCATCTAAGCAACGCTGCACCACTCACAGGCCTCACTTTTTTTTAATCATATATATTTAGAGAAGTGATTAAATACCCATTTTGGAGGATCCCACATCAAAATTAGATTGTGACAAAACCCCTTTAATACTCGTAGTGATATATGTACAACTCACCAAAAACCTGAGCACGGGGAAACGGAGGGAATTCCTGAGTCCGCTGGAAGAGATTTCTATGAGTATACAAGAGTTCTCCATGAAGTTTCTTAAAGTCACTGTATCGTTTCCAAACCACAATCTAAAAGACAATGTGATTGTTGAGTTAAGCCAGAGTATTCTGATGGAGTAAATAATAATTTAAGGGCTTGTCCCCACAGCAGGATTTTCGGACAGATTTACAGACGGCTTTCGGGTTTGAAAGCGGTCTATAAACTGACTGTCAACAGTCCTGATAGACTTTAACTTCTTAACGACCGCCCACCGTCTTTTGACGTCGCAGCAGACATCGGAGTTTGCGGCTCCTGGCGCTACAGCTGCGCTGAGATCGGGACTGTACTACACAGCCCTGACCCCAGCGCAGATCCTGCAAGTGTCCGGGAGCGGGGGAACCTCAGCTCCCTGTGCTTCAACCCTTTGATTGCCGCAGTTTGTCACCGCAGCGCATTCAAAGGGTTTCCCTGCTCTGTGGGGTGATTGGGACTCCTGGTGACCCGACAGAGCCCAGGAAACGGCTGCCCAGTCAGCCCTGGGGACCTAGAGTAGCCCCAGGGCTGTCTATGTAACAAGCCAGTGTTCAGGTTAAACTGTGTGCTGTCCTGATCACTGCCTGTGTCAGACCAACACAGATTACAATGTATTAGCATATATGAATATGCTAATACATTGCTAAGTGTAAAAAAAAAAAAAAAAAAAAAAAAAAAAAGTTACAGTTATCACTTCATGGGATATAAAAAAAAAAAAAAAGTAAAATAAAACAGAAAAATGTAAAAAAAAAATATATATTTAATAAAAAATAATTGTGCATACATTACACACAAAAAACCCCAAACATATGGTATCCACATGATCGTAATAACCTGTAGAATTAATCTAACAAGTTATTAAGTGTGAAATGTTAACGCTGTAAAAAAAGGAAAAACTTTTTAAAAACATTTTTTTTTTAAATTCTGCAATTATTTATAAGTGAACTTGAACTATTCCCCCATAAAGTACAACTTGTCTCGAATAAAACGAGGCCTCATCCAACTGCATCATTGAAAACATACAAAAGTTACAACTGTTGAAACGCGAGGAGGCAAAAACGAAAAAAATGTTCTGGTCAATAACTACTTTTCAGGTGTTCGGCTTAAGACTGAACGGATTTTCCGGCAGAAGGTTTTTGACACCGCCGGCGTTCCGAAAAACATAGAACATGTTCATTCTTACACCCGGTCGGGCAGAAGATGTGCATGTCAATGGTTGAGGGGAATGCTTGAATCCGCAAACCACGACAGAACCGTTCCCCAAACCCACGGAAATAAATGTAAAAAAACAGCCGGATTCTTTCATCAGAATCCGGCCAGTGTCTGCATACTGGCGTGTGGACGCAGCCTAAATTTTCAATTCATTACTTTTTAAGGTTAGAGTGTTGAATGGATGTGAAACCACATTAACCACTGGGAACTTGTCCCTGCTTCAGAATTTGGGGTAGGGTGTCAGTTTTCATGTGCTGCCGCAGAAACGAAACTTCTATTGATCTCTTGAATTCCTTTCCCTATGGTTGATAAATAAACCACGATGCAATGCACGCACTCTGTCGGCACTCAACGCATTATCGGATGCATCGTTAGCCCTATAGAGGATCCATTCAGCCACTTCCTGACAGCTGGTCAGAATTTCTTGGTTCTTCATTTTTTTTCCTTGCCACCTTCCAAGAGCTATAAATCTTTTCCCCCCCCCCCCCCCCCATCTACACAGACATATGATTGTTTTTTTATTTTTTTATTTTGTGGGACAATGTCATTTACCGTACGATAGAATGTACTGGGAACCTGAAAAAAGATTCTCTGTGGAGGTATAGTATGTACTTGGCCATTTTTGCTGGGCCTTTGTTTTTAAAGCGCTCACTCTTTGGTATAAATGAGAAGTTATCTGTATTCTGTTTTTCGGTCCGATTCCAGTCAAACCAAATATGTAGAATTATCATTTCAGTATGTTTAAAAAAAATAAAAAAATTTCTTACATTTGTGCTGACGCACCATTTTCTGCAACCAATATCCTTTTTCCACCTATGTACCCGAGTGAGGGCTACGGAAATCCAGTGGAAGATAGAACATATTCTATGCTCTGCTGGATGGCCTGCGGCCAAGGTGGAAAGCCCGTGCGGTGTAGACTGCAGCACGGATTTTCTATTGAGGTCTACACAGAACTGGATACAGTGGATACTAAATACCGAATCTGCCGAAAATCTGATGAGAAGCCAGTGCGGAATAGACATAGTCTAAGTGTTAAAGTGCACCCTACAGTGCATTTTCACACTTAATTTTCATATATATTTATTTGCACTTGAGGAACATTTCTTTATCTTGTCTGTAGTGGGAGGTTTATTTAATAATATTAAAGAGAACCTGCCACATAGATTATGCCCCCCTTGCTGAGGGCATCACAAGCTAGTGTCAGACCTGCTGTTCCCAGCACTGTGCCCCTTATTCTTTAAGATGCTGTAGTTTGTATTATGTGCTCAAATCTGCAGTTTTCAGCCAGAAAAGTGTCATGGAAAGAGTCCATTTTTTTCAAACCCCGCCCACCAGAGGCTAACCTCAACCACTTCAACTGATAAACCTATTACTATGAATAGGTAGAACCATGTGAATAACTGCCAGTGGGTGGGGCTCACACCTTCTCATGAATAAGATTTGAGCATTAAAGGTTACCATTCACATAGGTTATGCCCCCCTGGCTGAGGGCAGCACAAGCTAGTGTCAGACCTGCTGTTCCCAGCACTGTGCCCCTTATTCTACAGATGCTGTAGTTTTAGAATATTTAATACTCAAATCTTATTCATGAAAAGGTGTGAGCCCCGCCCACCAAAGGCTAGCCCCGCCCACCTGGCGGTTATTACCATGTGTCTACCTAGTCAGAGTAATAGGTTTATCAGTTGAGGTGGGCGGGGCTAGCCTCAGGTGGGCGGGGTTTGAAAAAAACTGACACTTTTCTGGCTGAAAACTGCAGATTTGAGCATTAAATACATGAAAACTGCAGCATCTTATAGAATAAGGGACACAGCGCTGGGAACAGCAGGTCAGACACTAGCTTGTTCTATCCTCAGCAAGGGGGGCATAAACTATGTGACAGGTTCTCTTTAAATATTCTAAAACTATAGCATCTTACAGAATACGGGTTTTTTGACACGGCTTATTTTGGGGCACATTTCGCCACATATTTCGCTTTGTACTACGCAGGGAAATACGCCCTATAATTACGGTAATTCATAGTTCTCATATGGATTACGCCTCCTCTCCCCGCTCGTACAATATGATTAAATTGTATGAGCCGGGAGATAAGTCACATGTCAATTATTTGGGGCGAATATGCGTCGCGAGTAATGCATATCTATGGTGCCGCCCCCTCACCCCCGTGCCACTACACGCATACACGCTGCAATACATCGTGTGAACATACCCTTAGGGACACAGCACTGGAAACAGCATGTCTGTCACTAGCTTGTGCTGTACTCAGCCAGGTGGGCATAACCTATGTGACAGGATCCCTTTAACCCCTTAACGACCCTGGGCGTATGAGTACTTCCCAGGGTCGCTAAGGGGCTTTGCAGGGGATATCGCTCCGCGAACCACCCCCCCCCCCCCCCCACAGCTGCCGGGTGTTAGCGGCTAATCGCAGTAACAGCGCCGGCAGGTGGCTCCACCCGCAGGCGATGTTTAACCCATCAGACACTGCGCCAAAGATGGCCGCGGCGTCTGAATGAACGCCGATCGATGCCGCGCGCCGATCGTTACGGTCAACGGCATCAGCGCAGCTCTGCTGCGCCGATCCGACGACTGGGCATGGTGGTGGGGAGCCCTGTGAAGGCTCCAGTCACTTACACTGGCCGGTTTGCCCCACTACCGTCCGCAGACAGGAAGTGGGAAAACCGCCATCTTTGTACACCCTAATGCATTGCCTATGCAATGCATTAGGTTGTATTAACAATCGCGCCCCCGTGGCGCAAATTTCAAAAATAGAAAATGTTTGGAATTTTTTTACGGTACCAAAACATAACGGAAACCCTACATGTTTGGTATTGCCGGATGCGTATCAACCTGTAGAATACAGATTGCACATTATATTTACCAAAGATTGAACGCTGTAAAAGCAAAACTCCCGCAAACATGGCGAAGTACATTTTTTTTCACAATGTGTCCCACTTGGAATTGTTGGGTGGTTTCCCAGTACATTCTATAGCAGAGTGAATCACACCATTAGAAAGTACATCTTGTCCCGCAAAATAAAAGCCCTCATGTGTCTAGGTAGGTGGAAAAATAAAAAAAGTTATGGCTTTCAGAAGGCAAGGAGGGAAAAACTAACGTGTCACCCCAAAAAAAAAAACCGCTGGATCCTTAAAGGGGTTGTCTCACTACGAAGATTATAGTTGAAAATGTGGGGACCAAAAATATAAGGATGAACTTCATTTGTTACTAATGACATAGTGCTACGGTATTAGAGAACGGGATGGTTTACATGTGATTAGCAACTGTGATTGTTTACTGGTAAGGGAAGCATTCTGTCCTGCCCAGGTCATGCACATGCAAATGAAAGAGAGTTAAGAGGAGGGGCAGGGATGTGTCTATTGGCAGGCAAGGAGGAGAAGCAGTGAAGAGGATACAAGACACACAACCCCCCTGCAAGTCCTCTCACTGCTTCTCCTCCTTGCCTGCCAATACACACATCCCTGCCCCTCCTCCTCTTGCCTTTCCTTTGCATGTGCACGACCTGGGCAGGACAGAATGCTTCCCTGACCAGTAAACAAACACCGTTGCTAAGCACATGTAAACCAGCCCATTCTCTCAAACCGTAGCACTTTGCCAATAGTAACCAAGGACGTACATCCTTAGATTTTTGGTCCCCACATTTTCAACTATGATCTTCATAGTGAGACAACCCCTTTAAGGGGTTAAGGCTATAAGTATTTACTCTGCTTTTTACTCAAAAATCCTGCGCTAAATCTTATAACCCAGATTCTTTCCCTCTAGCACGTACTGCTTTTAGACAGGGTAACTTAAAACTAACTCTCTTTTAATGGGTCTGCTGCAGTTCCCAGGACAACTGGGTGGCCAGGATGCAGTGCTAGGCAAGTGCTGCAGACCCTTAAAGGGGTTGTCTCACTACGAAGATTGAGTGCTATGATTCAACAGAGTTTTCCCCGGTGTATACTGTGGGCCAGGGAAAGTGCATAGGTATGTGCCACTATACGCCATGTGAACCTACCCCAATTCTCAGTGGGTGTGCCAGAGGTCTGAGCCCTTCTTAAAGGAATGGTACATCCTAGAGACAATACTATCACGTTACAGGTCTACAGCCTCTACAGACTACTACACTATTCCATACTTTTTTCTTTTTTTTTTTTTGTGGTATACAGTAATATATGATAGAAGCAATAGGACACTGTTTTGGTGGGGAATCTTCCCGACATACCTAGTAAGCACAGAGATCTTAGCGCCCCCTTACATGGTGCAGGTACAGTATTACATTCATTTTCTTGCTCAGTGACCAAACATTATAAAGAGAACAGGGATGTATAACATTTTTAAAGACCTCTTTAACATCCTGAGGGTTCTTCTTTGATATAAACTGTGGGAAAATGGGGAAAAGAGAAATTATGGTTAGACATAGAGAAAAAAACTAAGAGGCACAATGATCATCTTAACACACAGACTATGTTACAAATTCTGCATCCAGTAGGACTGAATCACCTATTGACTTAACACTTCAACATGGGATTTCCAGTCATTAGATATCACAATGGTGGTGAGAGGACAACCATTAGGACTTTTGTTTTCCTTCACAGCAGCCCAACAGGAGGAAAAAACTAATGTGACAAAAAAAAAAGATAGGCCGGAAAAGCTTTATTGCTTTACTGCCGGTGCGAATACAGCAACACATTAAAAATTGTTTTAGCCTTACATCCTGGTACCAAGGCCGGATTCAAGAGGGTGACCCATCGATTACGGAAACTGAATAGCACTTCGGTGGGGTTGTGGTTTGGAACTGGGGGGGACCGTGCGCCGCCTGTCTGCCTCTCTTGTGAACCTTCCATAATTTGGAACATCATACTTTGGTTCAACAGCGAAATACGGGGGTTCGCAACATGGTATATAGAGCTAATGGTTGCTAGTTGGTGAGCTCAGTATGTTCTTTGATTGCAGTTTTAGTGTGGGTTAAAGGGAATCGATTATTGTAATCCAGGGGAGCAATCTGCGGATGACAAGAGGTTTTATGTAAGTTGGGCGTGGTTTCACAGGTGGACATTGGGCACATAAAAGCGGTTTCCCGGGCCAGCTTGGAATCGACACCACAGAAACCGATCACATGAGGATTGCAATGCACCTTTTTGTGATCTAGGGAACAGGGGAGCATGCGAGTTGTCAGATTGCTTCATTTCTTGGAATCTTAATAGTCAAATATTTGTGTTATATAAGATAATAAAAGTTAAAATGAGCATTATTAAAATGGTAAAGTGACGCTAATCCTGTAGAATACAAAGGTGATTTGTAAACCTTAAGTATAGGGGAGGATAATCTTTACATTTAGTAACTATGGGCACTGGGATTCCATGTTGATATGCGAGATGCTAATTTCTGTCTTTTAATACTACGTGCTCTTAGCCACAATGTTGATACTTTGGATATGCCCAATAAAAAGTAAAGGTTAAAATTAAAGATATGAGGGGTAGAGAGAGGGGGAGAAAGAACCCTCTTGGGTCTTACTGTTATACAAGTGGGATCTGTAACCATGGAGATATCGAGGAAAGGCTGATTAAATGACCTCTCTTGGTCCTATGGGATCGCACATGTACGCACATTTTAATGGGGAGTGTGGGCTCATGATACCCATACTTTTACTCTCTTTCACTGTTCTTGTTTTTAACTTTTATTGTTGGGATTTAGGCGTTTATTACCTCATCACTTTAATGTAACGCAGTACCAGACTCTGTATGTTTTCTCAATGTTTTTCTTTTGGGTGTTTCTGACCCTACAGGAATGTAGCGATCTCCTTAACCATAGACAGACTCAACTGTCTACTCCGAGTCAGTAAAAGACTCACGCATGCATTTGTTTTAATGCTCATTTCAGACTATGACCTGTCATGGGCATTGGCAGGGAAGACAATGAGTCAGTATTGTTGATGTATGATAAATGTATCTTTATTCTTTGTTGAAATCATTATGTTATAAAACTAATAAAAAAAAAAAAATAATTAAAAAAAAAAAAAGATAGGCTGGAAGGGGTTAAGGAGATCTCCGTGCTTCCAGATGGGGCCCATTTCTACATCTGGCAGCACATTTGCTCCTAGTGTGATCCTAATCATCTCACTGGGACCCTCCACAATCCCGCAATTACGGCGTGAGTCAGCCATGTGAACATAGCCTAAGGCCATGTTCACACGGCTTAAAATGGGCCGTATTTCGGGTCCGTAATTACGCGCCGAAGTGCGCCAATTACGGGCCGAAAACGGCCCTTCATTACGGAAAATTTCACATTTCTCATAGAGAACTATGGATTACGTCTCCTCTCCCCCGCCCGGCGAATCCGCGGGCGGGGGGGATAATTCACCTGCCCACTTTCTAGCGGCGTATACGCGCCGCTAGCAGTGATAGTCAATGGGCCGGCGAAGTGCGGCCCCCTGCTTACTCCCCCGCTCCCCCCCCCCGCCCCCGTCCACACGGCGTAATTGCGGGGCGTAATTACTCCCGCAATTAAGCCTTTGTGACCACAGCCTAAGGGTACGTTTACACGGCTGAAACCAAATACCGTTAGGGAAATACTGACCGATATTTGTTTTGCGGATTCAAGCCTTCCCCCTACGCTCCCATATGTTCATGTCCTGACGAAAACCGGGCGGAAGAATGAACATGTTCTAAGCAGTGTAAAAAAAGTCAGGTGGAAAATCCGTGCAGTGGGGACTGCAGCACGGATTTCCTATTATATTCAATGTAAAAGGTTGACAGTCGGCATTCAAATCCAAAAACCATCTGGAAACCCGACTGTAAACCTGTGCCATGGGGACACACCTTAATTACGCTATTTTGGACTTTTTCCCAATTATTTTGTGGATCATTTTTCGTTACCGGTATACTACCATTGTTGCATATTAGGGATATTTAGGACTATGTAGCCTAGGTTCCTGGGTGGGGTTGTCCTTATCGGGGCGGTAGCCTCACGTTTTGTGTAAGGCAGTTATCTTTGAAAGGCTTGAGTAGATATTTTGTAAGTTCCTTTTTATCATCTGTCACAAAAGTTATGTTTTATTATTTTTTTTTTGCCTGAAGGTATTTTAGATCCTATTGTAGTTGGTTTTCTAGTTATGTCTTGTATAATACCGGGTATGTATGGGAACCCCTTACCCATTTATCACTATAAGGGACTTTTTTTTTTTCTTTAAAGAATTAATAGGCTCTTGTGATATCGGTCATCTCCCTCCAGCCTGAGCTTCAATGACTGCTCACATGAAAGGATCAGCACAAAGCCGCAGGGAAGGGTTTATTCTTCCTTTCACATCCAGGGTCACATGAGGCAAGTTGTCTGAAAACCTTCAGTTAGGCCAAACTCCTTCAGAAAAATACTCTGTAACACACAGCAGGATTCTGAGGGACAACTTACAACGCATTTTGTCATCTTTCTAGATATGGATTTCTTCAGGTTTTATGGACATGGATTAGCCCTGTCCAGTAGGGTTCATCCATGTCTGCTAATGTGCTTTCTGCACAGAAAATGTGAGTGAATAACATTCCCGTTTCTTTACGCATCACTTGATGCAAAAAAACCAAAAAAAACCACTATGGGCCACATATATGAAAACTGTCTAGGTCTAAAACTCACTTTCTTAGCCATAGCAACCAATCAGAGCATCCCTTTCGTTTCATATAGTGCTCTGGAAAAATGAAAGGGGCGCTCTGATTGGTTGCTATGGGCAACAATGTGAATTTTAGGCCTAGACAGTTTTCATACTTGTGGCCCTACATGTCTGAATGCAATGCATCGACATTCAAGTTCATGGGAGATTTTAGCTTTTTAAAAAAATTATTTTAACGCGAAAAAAAAAGTGCATAAATCGCCGTTTTACCACCATCAGCCATCACAAGTGCGTTCAGTTTCGTGTGTATGTGACAACCATGATATTCGGAAGTGCCCTAAAACATCCTGTTAATGCTGGCTACATTCCAGCTATTACTTAGGGGGGAGAGGGGAAAACTATCTTAAACTGGTGTTCTCACCATGCCGTCTCAGAGAGCCTGCTCTTCACAGACAGCTTCAGATTCTACTTCCCGTTCAGGTTGTGTGTAGTTCTATAGCAGTGTCCGACATCTCAGCTCTGCTATTCCTAGCTGAGCCACTTAAAGGGACATTGGTGATGGAGGGGTCTTTACAACAGGGAGCAAGGCAACAGAGCTCCAAAGGGTTAAGCATAGTTGCCAACTTTTGAAAGTGGAAAAGCAGGAGAGGGTGGTGCGCGCAGCGAAAAATTTGCATGGACACGCCCATCTTGTTGGTGTGCCACTCCCCTTCCAAAAAGCCACACCCACTCCACCTAACTGCATAACAGCTTTGGAAGAAAGCCAGGTAGATGCCCCCTCTAGCCAGGTAGTGCCCTTATAGCCAGGTAGTAGCCCCCCATAACCAGGTAGTGCCCCTTACAGACAGGTAGATGCCCATGGAGCCAGGTAGATGACCCCTCTGTAGCCCACTTTGTAGCCAGGTAGTGCCCCCTTTGTAGCCAGGTAGATGCCCCATTTGTAGCCAGGTAGATGCCCCCTCTCTAGCTAATAAAAATAAAATAATAAAAGTCACTTACCTCACCAGGCTCCCTGCAGCTCTGGAAATCTCCCGGCCGACCGACTCAGCGTCGCAGGGGGAGTGAGGGCAGCCGCGCCTCACCCCCCCTGCGACGCTGATCTGTATGTACAGTGCACACCAGCGCTGTACATAAAGGGGGAGGAGGGGAACGATCCCTCCTGCCTCCCCATGTACGGCAGCTGCTGACTGACTGTACGGCTGCGGCCATACAAGTCAGTGAAACTCGCCTGGCGGGTGAGTGGCCGCTTCACCCGCCTGTAGGAGCGGCCGGCGGTCATTTAAAAAA
Organism: Phyllomedusa bahiana; assembly: GCA_025379985.1. Classification (NCBI taxonomy): domain Eukaryota; kingdom Metazoa; phylum Chordata; class Amphibia; order Anura; family Hylidae; genus Phyllomedusa; species Phyllomedusa bahiana. The sequence continues at coordinate 23,860 of JAODAL010016252.1, read as the reverse complement.
CCCCCGCTGCCTGCTGGCGGCGGGATGTTCGTCAACTCTGCCGGGGTGGCGGGGAGGAGGGGAGACGTCTGTCAATGTCATGAGTCTGATGCAGCCAATCAACAGCTGCAGCGGTGACATCCTATTCAGCCGGAGCAAGGAGATAAGCAGAAAACCAGCGGAGAGGGAGGACGGTGGCACAGATGGATCTGAGTAAAGGTTTTTGTTTTTTTTCTTAAATAAATAAATCATTCGCATAGAACAAAGTAGACGACTCCTTTAAAGAGAACCTGTCGTACAGTTTTTGACCCCCTGTTTGAGGACAGAACAAGGTAGTGACAGACCTGCTGTTTCCAGCGCTGTGTCCCTTATTCTGTAAGATGCTGTAGTTTTCGTGTATTTAATGCTCAAATCTGGAGTTTTCAGCCAGAAAAGTCATTCAAAGAGTCATTTTTTCATACCCCGCCCACCTGAGGCTAGCCCCACCCACCTCAACTGACAAACCTATTACTTTGAATAGGTAGAAACATGTGAATAACTGTCAGTGGGCGGAGCTAGCCTTTGGTGGGCGGAGCTAACACCTGCTCCTGAATAAGATTTGAGGGGTAAATGCTCTAAAACTCCAGCATCTTACAGAATAAGGGACACAGCGCTGGAAAGAGCAGGTCTGACACTACCTTGTGCTGCCCCTAGCAAGGGGGACATAACCTATGTGACAGGTTCCCTTTAAAGGGGATGTCTCACTATAAAGATCATATTTGATAAAGATAAATGGCAAAGCACAGTGTACAAAAAGATCAGAGGGGGATCAAAAGGGTAACATCCTGCCCGAAAAGCGTCAGCTCTTGATGCCCCTTTGATCCTTTTTACACTGTGCTGGGGCATTTATCTCCATTGTTCCAATAAAGTTCTTCCATTTCATATCCGGACCGGTGCTGATCATTTTTGCATTATTTCTCTGGACATTACTCATGTTTTTTGGGTCGTAGATCTGTGCATGAATGGTAATGGAGGACATCACACTGCTGTGAATTAGGTGAGCTGGCTTTTTTTCCTATTTGCGTCCTCAATTACCCATGGGCACCACTGTAATAAGATTGCCAAGGCAGTCGGAGGGCAAATAATGGCCTTTGGGTCTGCCATATACAGGAGTTTATTAGATTCTGCCACAGACAGAGTCTAAGAGGCTCCTGTCACATACAATGTAATACATAGCAAAACAATGTTTTGCTATGTATTATAATCCCATATTAAAAATTTAAAAAACAAAATAAATTAAAAACCGCCCCATAACTCCTTAGGAGGTGTTCACACAGCATATTTGTGGGGCGTAATTGCACCAAAGTACACCCCGTAAATACTGTAAGATCATTTCACACGTTCAGCACTCACGGAGTGCTATATAAAATTATCGTTGTCATTCAGATGATCCTATTTCTCACCAAACTCTCACTTCCTTTGGGCCCTTAGGCACCGAGAAATTGAAAACTATACGAGGGAGCAGCCTCACGTTGTAAGTGCGTGCTGGCCAGCACATACTTACAGGAGCGCAACTGAAGGCGCATTGCAGCGCCACAATACCCGAAGTGTATGTTCACATGGCCTTCTACTAACGTATAGCGTCGTTTACTGTGCCCCCATTCATTTTGGGTTGGCAGGTAATCATAGCACTCAGTGAGAGCTATTAACTACCATATTTGCAGGGAGTAATTGGGACGTATTGAAGCGCAATTACTCTCGGAAATACAGCCCCCAGATAAAAAAAACTGAAGGAAAAAAAACAAAACATTCTGAATAAAAACCTTAACTTATCCCGCAAATAAAAATCCCCAAAAAAGTAAAAGTCTTGATTTTTTAGAATATTGAGGCAATTATGATTTATGGGTGTGAGGAGGGTCTTGTAATAAAGAGGCGTGGCCTGTAAAGTTGGAGGTGTGGTCTGTATAAAAGGGGCAGCACAAGTTCTCGCTATGCCACAGTTTACGCAGATTTATTGCAAAATGGCTGACACTGTTCAATATAACAAAGTGGAGGTTTATCTTAATTATTTTGGGTTAAAGCCCACATTCCCTGGCATTGTAATGTACATTTACCTACCATGAAGCAGAAGCCTTCTGATATCCTGCAAGGAAAGTAGGAGATCAGACCCCAACGATGCTCTGTTATTCGGATATTTTCACTCAGAAAGGGACATTTCCAAATTTATAGAAATTCTAAATGGACATTGTGGCAGTGCAATCACTTGTTTAGTGACAACTCTCCATGTACAATATGACTATATTTACATACTGTATGAGAGCTAGAGCAGCCATTACTTCACCACAGGCTCGCCCGACAATGTGTACTTCACGAACAAAGTCTGACACATGGTAAATACAGAGCTGTTAGAGGAAAAGATAACACCTCGGCAATAGTGTACAAAAAAGTGTCAGAGACTAATACATCAAAGCAGGGTTTACCTTAGTTAAATCTTGGTTTAATACTCGACGCGTTTCACACCTGTATTTGCTCTTCATCGGGAGGTAGTGGATACTTTATCTCACATGCAGTATGTGCATATAGTGATACTTTACATGGAAAGTTTTCACTAGACAGGTGATCAGATCTGAAAACTAAGGAGTGGTCACAGGCTGGCACAATCAGAGGTTCCTCACCAGCCATGCCAACACCAGGGTGGCACGTCCCAGTAACTATCTGCCCTTCCTCTATTTTCATATAAAAGCGCGGGATCTCCTACCTAATGAGTGACAAGCATAAAGGCGGACTGAACGAGATAAACAACGCCCCCATATTTTCCACCCCCCAGGGATTGACGCCCCCCCTCAAAAACAAGGGGGGCAGGTCATTTACTTCAGCGATGACCTTGTACCGGGAAGCCCTTCGGTTTCGTTGGGGTGTGGGTCAGGGAAATCCCTCGGTCATCGGTCCCAAACAGCCCGGGACCCCGTAATCAAAGTCGCTGTCACTTCGCCCCCCTTTAAAAAAAGAAAGGCTCATTGAGTGGACAGCATCCCCGCAATAAGAACAGTCCCAAAACCGCTGCTTAGTATCGCGGACTTTGCTCGGAAAGGGGAAGGGCAGCTGCTGCCATCCACAATTGGCATGCGTGTATTTTTTAACACCAGACTACTAGGAAGTTTTCATTCCTCCCACTTGAGGGTTTTGTCAGGGGGCGGGGCTTTTGTGTTTGGGGGCGGGTTTTTTGGGTTTTAAAAGGAAAAAATTCCACCGGGAAATGGAAACAACCAAAACCCCCGTCATCACAGACCCAAACCCGTATCCTCCCCAAAAAAAAACAAATTTCTGAATTTTGGCAGGAAGGGGGTCATGTGGTGACGGCTTGGTGGGTAATCAATGTGCATAGGCCTCGCACACATATTCCTTCTTATCCCTCCCCAAATTCCTATTTTTAAACTTTGTCCTTTGTTATAAAACTCCCCCCTTTTTTTATTTTAAAAAAATTTTTCATCAATAAACCGACTATCTTGCTTTAAAAAAAATCTGATTTTCTTACTTGTAAAAAGAACAACTTTAACCCCTTACCCCCCAGGCCAAATTTTTGACTTCCCTGCATATCACATTTTTTAAAACTGACATTGTCACTTTTTGTAAAAATAACTTTTTTTGACACTTTTTAATTTCCATTGATTCAGAGATTTTTTTTTTCGTGCACATTGGGCACTTTTTTTCAACAAATCTAAAATATAAGCTATGTTTCCCCACAGGGGAAATTGGACATATTTTGGCCCATATTTTGTGCCCACGCGCTCAAAACGGGGTGAGATACTCTCATCCCTTTTCGGTAATCCACATTCTCAAGAAACTCCCTTCCCCACCGCACAATCCGCCCGGGGGAAGTGACATGTCAATTATAGCGCAAACCCCCAAATATTAATGTCCCTAGGGCTGGCGGGCTGCAAGCCCCCCTGCCCCCCCAGTTCCCGAAGTCCCGGCGTAAATGTGGGCACTAAGACACTAAGGCTATGTTCACACAGATTATTTAGCCACGTATTTTCTGAGTGTTTTTGTAAGTATTGCTATTATACACCCAAAAAAGCCACTGCAAATTTCTTTTAAACCATAGCGATTACGCGTTGTCCCCCCCCCCCCTCATACAATAAACGTATTTTTTAAGCGGCGGGGGGAGAATTTTTACATATCCAATTGGTTATGGGAATCACGCCCCCTGACAACGCATATCTATGGGGTCGGTGTCTGGCCGGCCCCCCTGTGCTTTGGAATTACATGCTGATGAGTGCATGGTTCCAAAACACCCGGCGTATTGTCTCGCGTAATATACGCTCCGCAATAAGCCGTGTGAACATAGCCGAAAAGTTAGACCAGACAGTCTTACAATGCACCACATTTATCATAGAGTTGATAAATCTTGTGCAGGTTAGAACTGCCTAGTCTAACTTAATACCATCTTTAAGTTGGCTTAGTTTTCCTCCACAAACTACGACAAAATTCTGGTCGCGTTTTAAGCCACACTCTGCCCCATGAAACCACGCCCCTTTTGACGAGGCCACGGCCATAGTTGCCAACTTTTGGAAACGGAAAAGCAGGAGATTGAAGAGGGCGGCGCGCATAGCATGCAAAAAAAGTTTGCATGGACACGCCCATCTTTTTGTGTGCCATGCCCCTTCAAAAAGCCACGCCCACTCCGCCTAACTGTATAATGGCTTTGGAAGAAAGCCAGGTAGATGCTCTTATAGCCAGGTAGTACCCCCCATAACCAGGTAGTGCCCCTTACAGGCAGGTAGATGCCCTCTTGTACCAAGTAGATGCCCCCGTTGTTAGCCAGGTAGAGGGCCCCCCTTTTTTTGTCGGGAAATTTTCCCCCCCTTTAGTACCCAGGAAAACCCGGGCCCCCCTTTAGAAAGCCGGTGGGTTCCCCCCCTTTTTTGCCCAGTAGCTCCCCCCCTTTTTACCCAGGAAATTTTTCCCCCCCTTTAAAGAAAACCCGGGTTAATTGAGCCCCCTTTGTTACCGGAAATTCCCCCCCTTTATTTAAGCCGGGTTTAAGTTGCCCCTTTAAAAGCCAATTTATTTTTTGCCCCCCTTATTGACCCAGGTAAGGGGGGCCCCCTTTGTTTTCAGGTTTTTGCCCCCCTTAAATTTTTTAGCCGGGTTAGTTCCCCCCTTTTTGTACCCAGGATTGCCCCCCCTTTTATTGAAACCCGGGAAAAATTTTTTGGCCCCCCTTTTATTGTAGCCAGTAGGCCCCTTTGAAAAGTCGGGTATTTTTTCCCCCCCTTATTGAAAAGCCAGGAAATTTCCCCCCTTTGTTGCCGGGTATTTTTTTGCCCCCCTTTTGAAGCCATTTTTATTGGGCCCCCCTTTTTTTTAAACCCCCGGGGATTTTCCCCCTTTATTTTTGCCGGGAAAAGTTCCCCCCTTTTTTTTAAAGCCAGGTATTTTTTTCCCCTTTTATTGAAACCCCAAAGTAGACCCCCCCTTATTGTACCCCGGGGTAGACCCCCCCTTTAAATTGTACCCAGGTAGAAACCCCCTTATTGTAGCCAAAGGATTTTTCCCCCCCCTTTGAAAACCCCAGGTAGCTGCCCCCCTTTTTGTACCCCAGGGAAAGGTTTCCCCCCCCTTATTTTTAGCCGGGTTATTTTTTTCCCCCCTTTTGTAGCCCGGGGTAAAACCCCCCCTTTTTTAAACCGGGGAAAGTTGCCCCCCTTTGTAACCCCAGGTGGGCCCCCCCTATATCTAATACAAATAAAATAAAAAAAGTATTTCACCTAAACCGGGTTGAAAGCCCGGCCAGTTCCTAAAACGATTTCCCCTTCGGGGCCCCGGGGGGCCAGGGGGAGTAAAGGTGCAGCCCGCGCGCCCACCCCCCCCTTGCGAGGGCTGATCTTTATGTACAGCAAAACGGGGGCCTGAAAAAACAGAGGGAGGGGGGGAAAAACAAATTCCCCACGAAAGGGGCGGGGGGAGCGGTTTGCTGGGGCCCCGCTTCCCCCCCTGTACAGTGGCCCGGCGGCGCCAGATTTAGGAACCACCAGCCAAAAACTATTTGGGCCCCGCCGGGCGGGGAGAAATGCCAATTTGGGCCGGGGGGGCGGGGGGGGCCCCCAAAATTTTTTAAAGGGGGGACCTCCCCCCCAAAAAGGGCGGGAGATTTTTTGGCAGTTTGCCCACCCCTTTTTTTGCCCTTACAAGGCCCCAAAAAGCATCTAAAAACTGTCTAAAACAAAATAGTAAATGGGGGCTTAAAGCTTGTAAAAATTTTTAAAATTTTTGGGCGAAAAATTGGGTGACAAAATTTTCTGGAAACAACTCCCTTTTGATGAATGGGGCCCCAAAATTGTGTTTTTTAAAAATAGAAAAAAAATTTTTTGCCCCCCATACAATCCTTTTTTTATTTGTTAAAAAAAAAATTATCAAATATCGAAAAAAATTTTCCCTTTTTTTAAAAGTTTCCAAAACTTTTTGGGGGGTTGAAAAGACAAAATATTTTATACCACACAGAATAGTTTTTTAAACTGGAAATAAACCCCATATGTTTTTACTGTAGGTCAAAAATATTTTTTTTAAATGTTTTTTTTTTTTTACCCCCATTGGGGGGCTTTTTAAAAATTTTTATTTTTTTTTTTCTTTTTACATTTTCAAAAAAAAATTTTTTTTTTTGCAACATAAATTTTTTTTAAAGGGATCAGCCCATTTTTCTAATTTGGTTTTTTTAAAAAGGGGCCTGAAAAGGGTTTAAATCCCCCCAATTTTTTTTACTCCTTTCCTAAGAAACAAACCCCCTTTTAAAAGTATTTACAACAGAAATTTGGGGGAAAAGTTTATCAAACCCTTTAAAGGTTTTTTTCACAAAAAATTTTAAAAAAAAATTGGGAGGGGGAAATTTTTCAATTTTTTTTCCCCTTTTTTTTCATTTTTTTTCCATTTTTTGCCCCCATTTTTTTAAAACGGGAAACATGGTAGATGTCCCCAAAGGAAAATTTTAAACCCCAAAAAATTTTTCCCCCAGATTGGGCCCAATTTTTAGACTTATTTATGTGAGCCTTTTTGGGGTTTTTGGGCCCTAAACAAACAAACCTCAAAGTAGGGAGAAACCTTTGGTTTTTTTGGGGAAGTCTAATTTTAAATTTAAAAATTTTTTTTTTTTGGGTTGCCTTTTAAGGGAGCCCTTTTTTTATCCCGTGGTTTTCCCTGATCCCGGAATAAAAAGGGGTTTAAGAGATGCGCGGGAAACCCGGGACTGTGAATTAAGTTTTTAAATCTAGCGAAAGTTTGCGGTGCCGGGGGGGCCGAAAAACCCTGAAAGGAAATAAAAGAAAAGGGGGGCCCCGGCCCCTTTAAAGGGGGTTTTAAGAAAAATACCCAAGGGGGGGTAGTGGGTTAGGTCGCCCCCCCAGGGGTCTTTTCCCCTTTTTTTTTTCCCTTTTTTTTGGGGCTATAAAAAAAAAATTATATATTTTTTTCCCAAAAATCTAAATTTTTTTTAACTAAAAATTTTTTTTCCTTTTTGTAAAAAAGGGAAAACCCCTAGAAAAAAAAAATTACCCAAAATTTTTTGTTTATGCAATTTTTTTTCCAAATTTTTTGGAAATTCCCTTTTAATACTTTGGGGGTTGAAAAACTGCTTTTTGGGGCGCAGGGGCGGGGTTTGGTACAAGGGGGGGGCCCCGCATTTTGTGGCTTTTTAAAAGACAGATTCTGGGGGGTGTCATGTAACATTTGAAAGACCCCCCCCAAAGTACCGGGATTGGGTGAAACCTTCCAAACCCAACCCCATTTTGGGGTTTCCCAACCCCCTTTCCCGGGAAATTTCATTGGGGGTGAAAATTTGGAAATTTTTGGCGCACAGGTTTTTTTCCCAGTTTTTTTTTTTTTACCCTTTGGGGGATGAAAATAAAGGGGAAATAAAAAACAAATTTTTTTTTGGGCTTCATTTTTTTAACCCTTTCATCCTCTTTTTTGTTATTCTCCAAAACCCCTAAGAGGTACACGGGGCCCGGGGGGTTAAAAAACCCACAAAAAAGGTTGCTTGGGGAAGGGTTGCAGCTCATCCCGGGGTTTAGCAAAATCAATCCCAAGCTGTGGCAAGAACAGGGGGCTTTAACCCTCCCGGGGGGGTAGAAATTTTTTGCCCCCGGGACCCGGCCCCCTTAGGGGGGCCCGCGGGGGGCCAGCAGCTTTTCACGCCCCTTGTTTCCCCCGGGGCCCGGGCCGTCCGGGCCCGCCCCCCAGTGAAACATAACATTCCATGCGGCGGGTCCCAGAGCTGCGGGGCCGGTTTTGGTGAAGAAAAGGGGGGGGGGGGAAGGCCCCTTTTTGCCGCCGGGGCCCGGGCCCGGGCCCCTCCCCCCCCCTTGTTTTCCAGAGGTTTCTTTTTTAAATTTTGGAATCCCCACACCCCATGCGCTTTCCCCCTATTTTTAAAGGGAATAAAACGGAAAGGGCGGGGAAAAGTTGTGCGCTCCTTGCCCCTCCCGTACTTTTCCCGTCCAGGCGGGCGTTGGCAAAGTGCCCCTTTCCCCGCGACGCCTGCCGAATTTCCTGCCCCTGGGCCCCAACCCCCGTAAAGCGGGCGGGGCTTGGGGCTGGGGGAGAGGGGAACGGGGGGGGAGCGCGGCCGGGTTTAATTAAAAGGGGCCCCCCCCTTATTATGGGGGGGGGGGAAAACCTTTATCCCCCTAAAGGGGGGCCCAAAATTTAACTGGGGGGGGGGAACTATCCCTAAAAAGGGAGCCCTTTTTTTACTGGGGGGGAACTATCCCTTAAAAAGGGGGCCCCTTTTTTACTCGGGGGGAAAACTATACCTAACAAGGGCCCCCTTTTTTACTGGGGGGGGGGGGGAAAACTTTTACCTAAAAGGGGGGGAAAAACTATTACTGGGGGGGGGGAAACAAATTTCCTTCAAGGGGCCCTATTACTGGGGGGGGGGAAAACTATCCCCTACAAGGGGCCCCTTTATTACGGGGGGGGGGGAAAAAACCCTATACCTAAAAAGGGGGCCCCTTTTAAACCGGGGGGGGGGAAAAAAAAGGGGCCTCCCAAGGGGGGCCCTTTTAAAGGGGGGGGGGGGGGAAAACCAAATTCCCTACAAAAAAAGGCCCTTTTAATTAAATGGGGGGGGAAATATATTTTCCCAAGGGGCCCCCCTTTTTAGGGGGGGGAAACCCCTTTCCCTACAGGGGGGCCCTATTACGGGGGGGGGAACTATACCTGCGGGCCCCCAAAATTACCGGGGGGGGGGAACTATCCCCTCAAGGGGCCCCCCTATTACGGGGGGGGGGAAAATTTAAACCTACGGGGTCCCCTTTTACTGGGGGGGGGAACAAATTTCCTCGGGGGGCCCCTTTTAAAAGGGGGGGAAAATTTTAATCCCCAAAGGGGGGCCCCCAAAATTTTACGGGGGGGGAAAACTAAACCTACAGGGGGCACAATTACGGGGGGGGGGGGGAAAACCCAACCAACAAGGGGGCCCCCAAATTTAACGGGGGGGGGGGAACCATCCCCTAAAAGGGGGCCCAAATTACTGGGGGGGGGGGAAAACCCTATCCCCAAAGGGGGGGCCCCCTATTAGGGGGGGGGAACTCCCCCTTTCCGGGGCCCTTTTCCCGGGGGGGGGGGGAAACAAAAACCTACAAAGGGGCCCATTTTAAACGGGGGGGGGGGGAAAATTTTAAATCCCTTTCAAGGGGGCCCTTTTAATGGGGGGGGAAAACTATACCTACGGGGGCCCCTTTAAATTGGGGGGCCACCCAAACCTTCCTACAGTGGGCCCTATTATGGGGGGGGGGAGATTCTAAAAAGGGGGCCCTATTACTGGGGGGGAACTATACCTAAAAAGGGGGGCCCCCTTACTACTGGGGGGGGGGGAACTATCCCTCGGGGGCCATTAACTGTGGGGGGGGGGCTATCCCTACGGGGGCCCTATTAACTGGGGGGGGGGGACTATCCCCTACGGGGGCCCCTATTAATTTGGGGGGGGGACTATTTCCGGGGGGCCCTATTAATGTGGGGGAGGGGCGTTTGTAGGGCCCCAAAACATTGGGGGCCGGGGCCCCTTTTTTGTTAGGGTGAGTGTAAGGAACAACCGCTGTGCTAGCAAGAGGGGGCTTGTCGTGAGCCCGCTTTATACATATTTTCATGCATTTAGATTTTTTAGGGGACGTCCTATGCAGGAAGGGGTTAATTTAAAATCCCCCCCCGCTAGCTTCCACCCAGAGATGTGCTCTTGACCCCCCTTACTGAGGGGTCTTGACCAATCCCCCCATCCCTCCCACCCCAGGGCCCCACAGCATTGTCCCACTCCACTCCGTTGAATTCAAAATTTGTTGCACCCTCATTTTCTTCCCAAATTTGGGGACACAAAAAGTGCCCCTTATACGGTATATGTGGTGATGATTTTTAACTCCTAAATGACACAGCTGTTTTCCTTTTTTTTTTTTTTTCTTTTTTTCATCTATAACTCTTTTTTTTTTCTTTTTATGTTGAAGAGCCCTGTAAAGGCTTATTTTTTGCAGGATGAAGACATTTTTACTGGCACCATTTTTGGGTTATTTGTTTTTTTGTACCTTGTATTCCAAATTTTTTGAGGCAAAGTATATAAAAAATCCTGGTAGTGTTTTTTTTTTTCAGGGTTACTGTGGGGCTAAAACGATTACAGCAATACCCAAATTTATACCCTTTTATAGTTTTTTTTTTTTATGTTTTTTAGTAATGTTTTCACAGAAAATAAATAAATAAAATGTTTGCATCATTAAATTCTAATAGCAAATCTTTTTTCTTGGTATGTTTTTTGAGTCATGGGGGGTTTTTTGATTGCTTTTTATTAAATTTCTTGCACAGTGGGGATGAACAAAAATGTTTTTTTTTTTTGGGTAAGTCTTCAGGAGGGGGGTTAAATCTTTTTCTATGCACAGATTGATAGACACAGGGATGCCAAATATGTTACTTTTTTTTTTTAAAATTTTTTAATTAAAAAATTTTTGTAATGAAAAAAAGGTTTATTTTTTTTTTTTTTTGTGTTTGTTTTTTAATTTTTTTATTTATTTTGCCCTTTAAAATCGACTTATCTCACGCAGAGGGCCCTCCCCATTTTTTAACACAGGGAACAGTAATACACAAATGTAACCCAAACAGGTAAATATTGGACTTTTTATTATTTTCCTGTGTGTTATACAGTGGTGTGTGTGTAATATTTATAATTATATAAAAATATTTATATTTATATATATTATATATATTTAATGTAATATATTATTAAACACAACAATGTATTCCTTAAACCGGGGACAGTATTACGTTTTAATATTTCTGGTGTTACATTTGAGTAATATGTCCCTTTTGTGAATTTAAAATTTTTAATTTAATTATATTAATTAATATGTGTGTATATAAAAAATTTTTAACTGTAATATAACACAGGAACAGTATTAAAAATTTGTCTAATTTTTAACCTGGTTTTTACATTTGTGTATATACTGTTCCTGTTGTATTTTATTCTAAATACGTCCCTTGTGAAACATGTGGGTGGGAGCAGGGCCCCCCATCCTCCCTAGGAATCCTTATCAGGGCACTGCCACTGGGGTCCCCAGCATTTTCCTGGGTGTTTGGCAGCTCTGGAAAGATTGGGGGAAAACCAAAAGCTGTTCTGGTTTCCATAGTGATGGGCCCCCGGCGATCTGCTGAAGGACCATCAGAAGCGGGCAGGGAACCTTGCTGTCGGTGTGTAGTCCGGGGGAGGGCTGTGGGGGGAGAAAAAGAAGAGGAGGGGTGCTCTCACTGCTCCCTGAGGGGGTTTGGTAAAACTCGGGTGGTGGGGGGGGTTTTCACTGCAGCAAGCAAGCGAGGAGACTAAAAATTGGGGGCAAAAAGGTTTTTACCCCGGGGTCCTGCCCCGAATGAACTGCTAGCGAGCCCCGGGGTGGGGGGGAACTATCCCTACAGGGGCCCTGTTACGGGGGGGGGGGGGACTATCCCCTACGGGGGGGCCCCATTAACTGTGGGGGGGGATATCCCTACAGGGGGCCCTAATAATAGGGGGGGGAACTATCCCAAAGGGGGCCCCTCTAACTAGAGGGGGAAAACTATGCTACGGGGGGCCCCTAATGATGGGGGGAACTATTTGTTTATGGGGGGGCCCAAATTAGGGGGGGGCAATTCTGCCTTAGGGGGGCCCTTAAACTACGGGGGGGACAATTTTCTCCTAAAAGGGGGGGCCTAATCTTGTGGGGGAATATTTGCCTAAAGGGGGGCCTAGTCTAGGGGGGGGGGGGGCTATTCTGCCTAAAAGGGGGGGCCTAATTATGGGGGGGATATTTGTCTAAAAGGGGGGCCCTTTAAATCTAGGGGGGGGGCTATTTGCCTAAAAGGGGGGCCCTAATTAGGGGGGGGGGGGGACTTTTTCTCCCCTAAAGGGGGGCCCAAATTCGGGGGGTTATTCTGCCTTAAGGGGGCCCCCTAATCTACGGGGGGGACTATTTTAAAAGGGGGGATATTTGCTACAAGGGGGCCCTTTAAACTTCGGGGGGGACATTTGCCTACAATGGGGGCCCCCCAATTACAAGGGGCCCCATTTACATACAGGGGGGGCCCTTAAGCTACAGGGGCCCCCCTTTTATTACATGGAAATTTAAAATCCGCCCGGGGGGGCCCCAAATGCCTACGTTCTCCTAGTACTGCCCGGGGGGGTGCCAAGTACCTGGTACCGCCCGGGGGGGCCCCCCTTTTTCCCACATACCGCTGGGGGTGCCCCATAATTTACCCGCTAAAATTCTTACCATTTTGGGCCCATTTAAAAAAGTGATGACGATTAGTTGACTATGTCATCGGGGCGATAGTCATATCGGAATTTCAAAACGATTTTTTATCGATAATAATTTACACCGTTTACCATTTAAAGTCTATGGGAGGGAACAACACCTTCTTTCTTACACCCCAAAACGGGCTGGAGAAGTTTGGAATTAACACCAAACAGTAAATGGATAGGTGCTACATCTTAGGCAACACAATTAGGTTTAAAGTCAAAAAAAAAAACTCCCGCCCTTTTACTATCCCTGTCTTGTACCACAGCTGACCTTGCGCCTTTAGGACCGCTATGGGGCCAGGGTTGGGGGGGGGCCCCCACGGGTTTCCCAAGAAAATTTTTCCCTTTTTGCAGTTTAAAAAGTTTTGGTGGTTTTAGACCTCTAGCATATTATGTGGGTTCCCTGATTATGATGTATTATTTATCCCTTTAATTAGTGTTACTTAAGCTGTTTCTTTTAGTTTTTGTCATTCGAGGGAAAGGAGGGCCCCTTTCCCAAAATTTGCAAAGGGGGGGCCCCATAAATTTTCTATTTTACCCCCCCTCCCTGTTTGACCCCAAAAATTTTAAAAAAGGGACAGAAAGGCGTAGGGTTTTAAAACCTTTAATTTTTACTTAAAACTGGATATTAAATTTTCCCCCTGCCCGGGAAAAACCCCAAGCTTTGACCCCCAAAACCTTGCATGCCCCCAGTTTTAAAAAAAGTGCTGGAAAAAAGGAGTCTTTCAAAAACCATTTTAGTTTCACTGGACATTGACTAAAACCTGTTTTTGGGCCCCCAGCATGACCCCCAAAACCTGCATAAAACCCAGTTTTAAAAAGTGCGGGAAAAAAGGAGTTCTTTCAAACCACCTTTTTTTTTGGGAACTGGTTTTTGGGGATATACCCGTCCTGTACCGCATTTTTTGAACCATTAAACCATTGCCCCCCCAGTTTTAAAAAAAGTCCCGGAAATAGGAGCTTTAAACCCAAAAATTTTAAAAATTTTTTTTTTTTTCACTGGACATTGATTTACCTTTTCCTGGGAAAAGCATGAGCCCAAAACCCCTTGCTGACCCCGGGTTTAAAAAATTTGGGGAAAAAAGGATTTTTTTCAACCACCATTTTGGGTTTCAGGGGACATTGACTAAAACCTGCCCGGGGGCCAAGCATGCCCCCTTAAACCCCCTGTTTGGGACCCCCGTAAAAAAGTGTCACTATGTATTTTTTTAAGTGAGGGCCCCTTTTTTGTATATTTTTTGGTAACTGACATTTGTTTAAAAATTTTTTTTGGGGGGAAAAAGTTTTATTTTTATTTTTAAACTTATTATCATTTTGCTTTTTTTCAAGGGGTTTAATAACATCCCAACATACACCCCCCCTGCAGTTTTTCAAAGGTATTTTTACACGTTTTTAGATTTTTGTTAATTGGCCCGAAACCCCCCATAAGTAAATAATAAATGTCCTAATCACTTCTTAGTTGACGAAGATCATCTTGCCCTCCTGGCTTCTGGAGTGAGTTCGGAAATCAATTCAATGGTTTCAGTTTTCTCCAAATCCTTCTTCAGTGTACTTAGGACAGGACTCCCTGGAGATCAAGTGATTGCGACCTGCATTAGTGAATCCAGCCCGCCAGAAATCATTTTAAGCCTCAATAATTGGCAATTTGTGCTCCAGCCTGGAGCCCTTTTTAGACTCACTACAACTTAACTCACAGAAATCACCTTTTTTCAATCTGATTTTTTATAGAAATTTGAGCTTCCTGATTGGGCCCTTGTGAGAGAAAGAAATTCACTTTATTGCATCCCCCATTCTGTATATCTAGTCAGATCACGGCCTGAAGACCTATACTCCCCCCCCACAGGACAAGCTAAGTTTACACAGTAATGAAGCCCTGTGTAAATGCCTTTCTGTGGGAAGTCTGCCACAGCATGGGTCAACCCATGAAAAGTCCCGATGAATCTAATTAGCACTGAACAAAATGCTTTAGTCGCAGTCGTCTAGACTTCAATCAATCAAACCCAGTCCGGTAGTCTCCGTATATTTCATATCGATTTATAGGCGATACGCTCATAATGGTGCATGGGGGTTAATATCGCCATTACAGAGAATCTCACCACACCCACCGCATCAAATTTCCAGGTTTCCAGTGTACACGGGACTGAGATAGTTCCTAAGTACAGGGCCATACCGGGTCCTACAGTAAGCAATGTTTTGATATCCAGGCGGCGTGGTAGCTCCAGACGGTTTGATGGTGCCACCGGCTCGGTTCTGTGCCAATGCCCTGCCGAGTTATTAGTCCATTTTTGGTTTTGTATCAGAAACATGCATGATCTGAGTGGGAGGGTGAGTGCATTCGCCGTCCAGGGGTGTGTGTATGGGGGGCTGCCAAGTGGCTGCCGCCTCACGCAGATATATGCCAGCTGCTGCAGGGGTTGGCTCTTACTGTTTGTGAGACAAGGTGGTGGTGGTAACCTGTGAGCAGGTTCCGAGTAACAATCATCACGCAGCAGCAAAGGCCACATTGCCCCCGTGCGGCCGGGCACAATGGCACAACGGAAACTTGACTTATGTTTAACATGCCTTTTGTCTGTAATCCATAATTGTATGTAGCACTCTCTCTTACCTGTATATTATTAATCCAATCTTTGTATATATTATCTGTCTAGTGAGCCCCCAAAGGCTAAGTTAAATCTATAAACTTTATCACTGAGATAGTCTGTCTTGATCAACGGCTCTCACACGCCTAATTCTCGTGTTCTATAGTATATAGTCTTCCAAGGGTTGGTTCCGTGGACCCTGTAGAACGCTCTTGCGGTAACGGGACCGGTCTCTATACCAAAACGGAACGAACTGGTGGCAGCGTTGTTGTTTCCTGTGCCAGTGTGGGCAAGGAGTTAACAGTGGAAAAGTATCTGGTCTGACCTTGAGCTCCCCTAGTGGGCAGCGCAACGTCGAGATACACCCCAAGTCGAGGCCGTCGTCCTCAAGCGGGCCGGACGGAACTAGGCTGTTTGTTTCTGTCGCAAATATTGGTGGCAGAGCGGTGGGATCAGCAATAGTGTTGTGAGTGCGCGTGCTGTCACGCCCCAAATACTAAGGACTACCTGCAGTGGTTTTTGCCTGCTGGGGTCTTAGATTAAACTCTGCACTAGACCCAGTCAGAGGTGCAACTACACAATGCAACCGCCCCCCCCCCCCCCCACCCCCTCCCCCCCCCCCCCCCCCCCCCCCCCCCCACCCACCCGCCCCCCCGGTTTTGGGCATTCAGGTTGCAGTTTTTGTGTCAAGTAACCCCAGTTGTTGCGTTGCAAGGATGCTGGTCGTAGCAAGGGCAAGCTGTAGGCGCCGGGAGGGAAAACAGTCGGTGTAGTTAGCCAGTGAGGACCTCGGCCCAGCCTGGCTGTGGACTATGAAGGCCGAGGGGGGGAGTCCGGCTCGGGCTCCTCAAGGAAGCCCATTCACAGGTGGTCGTTGGCGCTGAGTGGGCAGCTCACTTTAGCTATTATTCCTCCTTGCATCTCGTGCACCTGGATAAGCTTGAGGTGGAAAAATCCTCGACGCCTACAAAGGCCTCCTAGCTGTGCAGAAACGTCGCGAGCAGTTAGAGGCGGCATCTCGCCAGAACGTCGGGAGCGGCGGACCGAGGTACGTCAGCGGGATCGTGACCACCAATTACAGGTGCTACAGCTGGGAAAAGGTCATAGTTCCACCCCGGCCAGTGAAGAGCCTTACCTCAGACCCAGATCCAAAGTTGAGGGCGGGAGGACTTTCCCATGCTGGTAAAGGTGGAGGGACCTGGTACACTTCTGGATGGCATTTGAAAAAATTTGCCGCCAGCCACCCATTGTGCCTAGAGGACCAGTGAGTGGGTTCGGTTTCTGAATCCTCGTCTCAGAAGGTAAAGCTTCTGAAGGACCTTCGGGGGACCTGCCAGCGAGTCCCACCATGACTACGAGGGAATCAAGAGGCACTGATCCGGAGTACAATAATCACTCTGAGGATGCGTACAGGAAGAAGCTCCGGAGTTGCAGTGGGGTCCTACCGAACAGCTGGGGATCCGACACATGAGGGGGCCCCTCACAGCGAGCAGTCGACCACGTGGACTCGGGGCTAAAGATCACCACCGGTCCAGCAGCTGAAGGTGCTCATCGCCCCACGGAGCAAGTTTTTGTGGAACTGCCAGCAGGAACTACAGCAGCACCTTCGTTGACAGAAACCAGAGGGGGGCACCGCCACAGCAAACCTCCGCGGCATGAGATATGCAACAATCGGGACACCGGAGGCCAGGAAGCACACCAGCTGGAGAGGGGGTAAGCTGCCTGCTAGGGGGAGGCCACTTGTACACCTACCCTTAGCCCAGGGGGCCCTCCTGGACCTCATGCTTCCTCATCTGTGGGGGCGAACCCCGACTCTGTCCACATTTGCAAACAGCGGGACATTCCCAAGGCCCGCATGTCCCCATCGCAGAAGGGCCGTCCCAGTTCCCCTTTTCCAAGGCCCCCCAATGTTTTGTTTGTGGTGTGGGGTGGGGGAAGGCCCCGTCATAAATACCAGACAGTCACCATAGGCCGGTCTTGTTGCCATGGGGACTCTTGGACACCGGCGCGGAGATGGACTGTCGGTGCGAGCCTGAGCTGGGTGTCCCCAAAGGACAATGATACCGGAAAGACTTGCGGCTGTCTCCGGAATTGGAGGCGTACAATTTGTGCGGGCAATGCCAGTTGCCAGAGTGTACTTGGACTGGGGTGCCGGGCAGGAATGCGGAGGTTGGAGTGTCGCCGAACATTTCCGGCTAGTATTTTGATTAGGGGACAGACTTGGGGGGCTGGTAGCCCGTTTTGAGGCTGAGCCCCAAGGTCTGCTCCCCCCTCAAATGTTGATATGTCACCAACCCAATGTTAATGTGCAAACAATGTTATTATATGCATTACTGAGGGGAGTATGAGGTGGTGATATGTGTGTTCCTCTCCATCCTGTGGGAGAGGAGATAAAATCCGCAGGTTGCAATAGGGCAGCAGAGGTGGGTCCAGCAAACCTGCTAGGATTTGTTTTTTTTTTTTTTTTTTTATTTTGGCCCTCTGGTGTGGCATCAGAGGGGACAAACAGGGGCAGACCGCTGTGTTTGGGGAGAATGCAGGTTGAGGCCAGGGCCCCCAGGGAAGGCCACAGGGCAGGGCTCCCACAAGCCAGGGCAGGACAGGGGCAGCACTGTGAGTGGGGAGCATGCAGGTTCGCAGGGTGAGGCAGGGCTCCAGGGAGGGCCAGCAGGGCTGGGTCTCCCCTTCAAACAGGATATTAGAGGGCAAGGTTTAGGCGACAAGCAGACTGGCGACTTACATAGACGCAGCAGGGGGAGGGGTGCCCCCAGACAGCGGTTCTGCGCGGGGTTTTCCCCCGGGGGGGATGGCGCTTGTCCGCGCAGTGGAAGGGCCAGGAGCCAGGAGGCCCCTCCGGGCGCCCGACAGGTATCCTCCCATTCAGGACCAAGGGTAAGTGCCAGGTGTAGATGAAGGGCCAGGAGATAGGTCCCATGGAACCGACAGTGACGTGGCAGTCTCATCCATGCTGGCCACATTTAGTCTTATTGGTGTTTCAGGCAGCAGTTTTGGCGGCTGACGACAAGCTGAGAGCTCTCGAATGAGCAGGCGGCACAGCCACCCTGTGTGCTTGGACTCAGACCACCGCCCGCGGGTGGGTGTGGGGACCACAAGGACGGCTGTACCCGGGACGGTCCCGGACCGGGTTCACCGGATGGCGTGGCAGGGACCGACGGTGGGGTACCCATATCCGTTCAGGGCGGAGTTTTTTTTTTTGTTTTTGCGGGTTGCGCATGGAGGTTCCGATGGCCTTGTACACCTAGGGTCACCCACAAGACCATGGAAATGGCTGGCCAGCATTTCATACTGGCCAAAGCCATGGGGACTGATGTGGACTTCCGTTACTGCAGTTCGTGTGACAACCTGTCAGAGGGTGGGGAAGGCGGCGGCGAGCTCTAAAAGCCCCACTAGGTACACCTCTGCCTATCATAGACGAGCTTTCAGGAGGGTTGGCTGTGGATTTAATTGCGACGCTGTCATTCCCCAGCAGCTCCGGAAACGCTTCATACTCGCACGTAGTAGACTACAGCCACTCGGTACCCGGAAGCGGCTCATAGCCTTGCGTCCATTCGGGCGACAATAGGTGGCCACTGGCCTTATTGGAGATTTTTTCTCTCGAGTGGGCTTTTCCCCAGAGAAAATCGCTCATGACAGGGGTAAACCCTGTTTCATGTCGCAGTTAAGTTGGTAGTCCTGTGTAGTAAGCTGATAACTAGGTATGGTAAAATGTGGTGGCCCAGCCCCGAGCTACTACCGACCACAGACTCATGGCCTGTAGTGACGCGTTCAATGGCACCCTATCAACGCAGATGCTTAAGATGGTGGTCGACACACCACAGTGCCGCGACTGGGAGCAGTAGTCCTTCCCACCCCTTATATTCGACTGTATCGGGGAAGTCCCACAGGCCTCCAAAGGTTTCGCTTCCCTTCGAGCTCCCTGGATGGGCGAACGTGTACGGGGCGCCCCTGGCTCTGGTGAAGGAGGCCTGGGAAGGACGACTTAGCACATCACGCGAGGCATGTCGGTCATTGAGTAGGTCGTGCGCATTCCGTGACGAAAATGCAGGCCTTGACGAGCTAGTGCACGAGAACTATTACAAAGGGCCCAGGTGACCCGAACCTAGAAGCCAGTGGTACGACCAGAACGCTTGTGAGAGGAACCTACCAGGTGGGTCAGAAAGTGTGGGGTCCTGGTCCCCGTTACACTGGACAGCTTCAGGGCAGCCTGGCCAAGGCCAAATGTGTGCTACAAGGCAAACTAACGCTATCGTCAGTCAACGTACCTGGTCACCTGGATCACGACCGGGAGGCGGGATGGACATTCCACGTGAACACTGATGAAGGCGCATATGAGTGGGAGGCATGTGCCCTTCCCGGACGTGTGCAACCTGCCCCGATGTTGGTGAGACGGGAACTCGTTGGACATGTCTGCTTTTTTTTTTTTTTTTTTTTTTTTACCCAGACAGGGGCAGGTAGGTCCATAGAGGATGTGGAGATTTGTGCGAAAGCTCCTGCGAGGAACAACGGTCCTAGCTGTTGGCAACTCTCAACCCCTTCCGGGCATTGTTACTAACGAGCCTTTGGAAGGACGGATGTCAGAAACCGTTCCATCAATAGTTGGACACCGGGATCTACCCCCAATCCGGCGTGCTCAGCCATATCGGATCTACCCGAAGTGCAGTGCACATGAGTGAGGAGATTGAAGAGATGCTGAAGCTGGGGGTAATCCAGGCGTCAACTGTTCCTGGGCCTGCATGTAGTCTCGTCCCCACAAGAAGGATCGGACCAAACAGATTCTGCGTGGTATACAGGGGGCTCAATGCTGTCACATGGGTTCACCGAAGCGTACCCAATGACGCATCGATGACCTGCTCAATCAGTTGGACGGGGGCCAGTACTGACCATCATGGATCTGAGCCGGGATATTGGCAGATTCCCCATGACCCGTGAGGCAAGGGAGACGCTTCTTCCTTTATCACCCCATTCGGGCTGTTCGAGAGTTCCACTGTTCATGCCGTTTCGGCTGAAGAATGGCCCCTGCCACTTTTCAGCGGATGGGTCAAAACGATGCTTAAGGGGACTTGAAGGGTACGCGGCTGCGCTAACTGGATGCATAGCCCTTTTCAGTCCAACCTGGGAGGACCACCTCCAGCACCTGAACGCAGGTTGCTTGACGTATCCGCGGGCAGGATTGCGCATCAAGCCCGGGAAACAGTGCCAGCTGGGCATGTGGAGGGTCCAGTACCTGGACGGCAAGGGTAGGTGGGGGGTCCTTGATAGCCAGAGCCTTGGAAAAGTGGATGCTCCATCGCATCATGGCACACCCCCAGACCAAGAAGAGGTATGTCTTTCTTGGGCACCGCTGGGTTACTATAGGAGGTTGTTCCACAATATAGTAGCCGTGGCAAAGGGCCCCCTGACAGACCTCGTCAGGAGATGAGGTTGCCTCCGCAAGTCTGATTTGGACCAAACGTCTTGTGAGTCCGGCCTTCCAAAGCCCTCAAGGACGCCTTTTCCACGCTCCCCAGTACTACTCACAGCCGTCCGACTTCACCCGGCTGTTTATAGTATCCAAACCGCACGCCAGTGACTTGGCCTGGTGCAGTGCTCAGCCAGGTGGACACAACGGTGACAGGAACATCCCATTATGTACCTGAGCCGGGAAGTTCTGCCTGAGGGAAAGTGGCCATATTCCACGCCATGGAAAAGACATGCCTGGGCCGATTGTGTTGGGCCCTGCCAGCGGCTGCAGCCCTATCTATACGGGGCAGCATTTCATTGTGGAGACAGACCACAACCGTCCTGCTGGACCTGGATACACGGACGGTCTCCTGGAAACCAATGGGAGGTTGCTACGCTTGGAGCCTGGCGTTCAACAGTACAAATTACGCTACAATATTCACCACGGACTAGGGCCGGAAGACCACGGCAACGCCGATGGGTTGTCCCGACAAGGGGCGGGGGGTCAGTTGGGCGCCTGGTGGAGCAACTGCCGGGGGTGGCGGTGACTGTCCCCCTTAGCGGCCCTCAAAAAGGGGGGGAGGTCTAGGTGAGGAGTGAAGAATTCACTTTATTGCATCCCTCCAATCTGTGTCTAGTCAGATTCACGGCCTTCCCCGCAAACCACAGGACAAGCGTCAATTTGACACTGTTAATGAAGCCCAAGTGTAAAATGCCGCTTTTTGAGGGAAGTCGCCACCCAGCATTGGCGTTCAAATCTTGAAAGATCCCACATGTATCTAATTAGCGCTGAACAAAATGCTTAGGTCCACCAGCTTCAAGACTTCAATCAATCAAACCCGGTCAGGGTATGGGTCTCTGATACATTTCAATATCGATTCATAGGGATCCGCATCATAAAATGGTGCATGCGGGTTCCATATCGCATAACACGAGAATTCGCCACACCCACACGCACGAGATTCCAGGTTGTCCAGTGTACACGTGGGACATGAGATATCAGACCGGCCTACAGGGTCCATAAGATGAGCAAGTTTGATATCCAGTTTGCAGGGTTGGCCAGATGTTTTGATGGTACACCAGGCTCGGTTCTGTGCCAATGCCCCTGCCGAGTTATAGTCCATTCTTGGTTTTGTATCAGAAACTGCATGGGAGGAGTTGTCAATAGTCCGTACCAGGGGGTGTGTAGGGGGCTGCAAGTTGGATGCCCTGAAGAAGAATAAGTCAGAGGAGCAGGGGTGGTTACTTCTGTTTTTTGAGTTACAAGGAGGGGGGTACTGATTGAGCAGGTCCAGTAACATCATCCCGCCAGCAGCCAGCCAATCTGCCCCCCGTGCCGGCCGAGGCACAAGCAACAACGGTAACTTGACTTTTTTAACTGCCTTTTGTCGGTAATCCATAATTGTATTTGCACTCTTCTTCCTGTATATTATTATCCATCTTGTATTATTATTCTGTCCCGTGTGCCCTTCAAGGCTAATTTAAATCTATAAACTTTAATCTGAGTTAGCTGTTTTTGTTTCAACGGCCTCAACCCCAAAATTCTCGGTCTATAGTATATAGTTTTCCCCCAAAAGGGTTTGGGTTTTCCTGACCCTGCTATAAGTGGGTAACGACCGGTTTTATAACTAAACAAAGCAAAACTGGGGGCACTTTTGTTTTTTTTCCCTTGTGCCATTGTGGGCAAGGGTTAACGGGTGGAAAACCAGTATTTTGGCTGACCTTGAGCTCCCCCTAGGGGGGAAAGCCAACGTGGGAGATACACCCCAAGTCAGGCCGTCGCCCCTAAAGGGGCCCGGGGGAAATTTGGCTTTTTTTTGTCACCCCCCTAAGGGGTTAAAAACCCATTTGCTGCCGTCAGCCTTCTTTTTAACACGGGGGTCCCCAACCCTGAGGGCCAAAACTTACAGTGGGTGCCGTGAGACCCCAGGACTAGCGTCTGTCATCTTTTAAACAGGGTTTTTAAAAATCCCCTTTAGGGACGCAGAAACAAAAAAAGTCGTGGTGAAAAGGAAGAGTGGGGGAAGCGGAAGTGTGAGGTAAACTTCCAGCCTTCCTCGGGTAAACAGCCCAAGACCGGGGGTGCGTTGCCCCTTTTATGAGTGCGGCCCCAAAATTGAGCTTCCCTTAGAAATGCGGGTTTGGTTTTGAGTTCCTGTTCCACCCTGGGTGCCCTTTTTCTTGGCATTCTTTTTCTCGTTTTAAAAACGTGCTGGGGGAAAATTTTGGGCCTCTGTTTTTGTTCTCTTCCATGCCCCCATACTCCATGCCTCTAAATAACCTACATCGGGGTAAAGTCTTCCTGTACCTCCCTTGTACAATTCAAAGGGAAATCTTGTAAGCTTTTTGTACATGGAATTTTTTTTAGTATTTTTTAATTCTAAAAAACACTTTTTTAAAAATAGGGAGGGAAATCCCCCCAAACGTCTTTCTCTTTTTCAAATTTGAAATTAAAGGGTTTTTTGTCTAAAATCCCAGGGATTGCTAGCTATTTTAAAGATTTTTGAAAAAAACAATTCATTTTGCAAATTTGCCCCTTAAAACCCCGTGCCCTTTACCTTTTCCCGTTTCTGACAGCACCATCCCCCGGGACCCCTTTTGACAATTGTGAAGAAAAATGCTTTAAAAACCCAAACATTTTTTTACAATAGGACCTTAGTTTAGCTGCTTTTTCCACAGAAAAAAATTCCCCCAAAAAAAATTTAAAACAGGGACCCATGACCCAAATTTTAAACAATTGTAAAGAAAAAAGTCTTTTTGAAACAACATTTTTTTTAAAAATAGGCCCTTTATTATCGCTGCTTTTTAAAAGAACATGCCCCCAAAAAATTAAAAAAATGATTTCCTCACCCATTTGTTAAAAAAAATTGGGTGGGGGAAAAAAATGCCCACTTAAAAGCCCCATTTTGTTCCAAAGGACCATGATTAAAGTGAAATCTCACAGCACCAGGGCCCAAAAAAAATTATAAAAATGTTTCCCTAAACCACTGTTAAAAAATTGTGGGGGAGAAATGCCACTTAAAACCCCCCTTTTTTTTCCCAAAGTGTGGGGGTTTTAAGA
>JAODAL010016251.1:0-81260 GCA_025379985.1 Phyllomedusa bahiana | reverse complement strand
GAACCCAAAAACAAGCAGTGGAACGGGTGCTTGTTACAATGGAAAAAGCCCTCGTGATGGGCGACGTTAAATAAAAGGCTAAATTTATTCCATAAAAAGATCATGGGATTTACACCATGACCATATAAATAACATACATAACGCGTTTCGTGCCTAGACGAATGTAATGTAATGCCGTCCTTGATTGGTTCAGTCTTCCACCAATTGGAGCCTATGTTTCTATTTAAGTAATGAGATGTATCTGTTTTCTATTGATGTAACATTGTATCATCTAAGGAAGTGCCGTCTAGGCACAAAACGCGTTATGTATGTTACTTATATTGTCAAGTTGTAAATCCCTTGATCTTTTTATGGAATAAATGTAGCCTTTTATTTAACGTTGTCCATCACGAGGGCTTTTTCCATTGAAACGAGCGCCCGGTCCACTGCTTGTTTTTGCGATCTACCACTGTATGCCCGTCGTCTGATTTTAGCCCTGGAGGAAATGACTTTGTGGCTGCTGTTTCAGAGGATCGGATAGAGCCGCCCAAACGATTACGAGTGTTGTGCCTCTATATTAAGCCGCACAACACCACCAGGTGAGCACCTGACAATATATTATTTTTGTGCTTGTTTGAATTATATAGATGTGCTTTCACAAGGAGCGCCACCTCTCTTTTTCTCTTTCTTACCTCCTGACTTGCGCACGTGCCAAACATATAATTCTCTGCTTGGCATGTGAGCTAGTCAGGAGGCCGGTGCTTCTATAATGTATGTAGGACTAAAGGGTCACTTACAGCCATAAGCCTAAAACAGTAAATAATGTTAAACCACATAATATAAAACACATAAGTTAAAATAAAGTATAGCAATATTATTTAAAAATGATTAGCTTTAATAAATAAATAAAAAAACGGACAACTCTTTTAAGGACTACAAGGCTACTTGTTTTTTCAGACAATTGATACATCAGCCTTATTATGCCTCCGTTAGTAAAACTAAATTTACTGACATGATCAAGAACCATTCACAATGAGAGTTGGGCAATGTTTTTTTTAACACAGAATGAGCGCGGCTTCTACCTGTGGCATTTGAGATTGGCCGGTTGGAATGGGCACATTTGCCCCACTATTGCAGCCCTTTATACGGTATTCTCGGGCAGCGTGTTCCTAGTTTTGGGCTGAATTGTTATAAAGTTGATGAGTTTCTGTGTTTTTTGCAGCTCTGCCTTACAGTCCTGGTCTTATTTTCGGGCCTGTATGAAATCTCGACACTTCACACCATCATACTCGTCATTGGATTGGTCTGGGCCATTTTTAAAGTCGCTGTTGGTATCCTAGCTGTGAGTATTCCTATTTCTTCCAGCTCCCTCATGTATAACCCAAAGAAAAAGCTGATCTGTATCTTGTTCATATAGAGTTTTTGTTTTACTGGATACAAAGCTATATCCAGTACTTGGTCTTTTCTTCCCCGGAGGCAGCTATTGGGAAAGAGAAGGATTGGACAAATAAGATTTTAACATTCCTGATCCTTTGTTCTAGTGGGAGATGAGATGTCTGCTATCAGAGTTTACTTTCTCACTAGTTAGAACACATCCACACTCATGAGTTATGGTTGATTAGGTGACGATGTGTGCGGTAAGGGATATAGTAATGAGAACCAAGAGGAATAGTTGTCGTGGGAGTGCACATTCGGCCGGCAGAGGTCTCAGGCGCCGCCCGTGGCTAGCCGGCTGCCTCGCGTGCCGTCCCACTATGAGACGTGATTATCATCACATTAGGTGCCAGTCAGGTCTTTTACAAATGTGGAATATTTAACAATGACGTGTATATTAAGCTTTTATGATTCACTGTTTCACAGCTGAGATTGTATTGAATAATTTTAGGCTTTGCTCACTCTGGCATCATGGCTTCACTTCATAGAGCCATGATGGATCTGTTTTCAGATGGATTCCAATTTACATTTTTGAATCCCATTATTAGAGTTTACTGATGGCAAAAATGGATCTTGAGATTACAGTATTATTGCTGTCACAAATACAAGGAACCCTGATGGCAAAAGGAAAATTATGAACAGTGCCTTTGATGGGTTTAAAGGGGTTATCCAGTTCCTATAAAATTCCTACACTCCCTTTCCCCCGCAGTGCTGGATCTGTCCAGTCTTCTGTTTTTCTTTTTTGTCTACTTCTCAATGAAGAGGCCAGCAGTGCAGTTACTGATTGGTTGCAGCAGTCATGTGCCTCTATTTATATAAACAGCTCTAATTGGTAATAAGTAGAGGCACATGACTGCTGCAGCCAATCTGTGACTGCACTGCTGACGACCAGAGAGACCCAGCGCTAGAGCGGGGGGAGGTGGGCCACCAGGAGCTTCTTATTAACTTTTAAGAAGAACCGGACAACCTGTTTTAAGATTTCAGAATTTGCAGTATGTAACTACAGCCGGGGCTTTACCCATACATGGCAACTTTTGAAAGTGGGAAAGTTGGAGATTTGAAGGGGCGGCGAACATAGTGTGCCACGCCCCTTTAGCAGGAACCCCCCACCCAAATCGGGAGGATTGGCAACTATGGCCTTACCTGAGAAGTGAGGCCAGAAGTGTGACCAAAACTGCTGCTCCACTAACCTTTGTACCACTTGGTAGTATTATTACCTATTGATTTTTTACCACATGTAATTCTGAATGTGTTAAGGTTCATTAGGTGGCGGTGTCCGCTGTAAGGGATATAGTAATTGGATATATAGTAATAGAATATAGTAATTGTTACATAAACCAATTTATTTTATCCTAACAGATTCTAAAAGAACTAAAACCTCTCGTGTGGATATTTGTGCTGCAGAACCTCCCTGAAGTGGCCTACCTAGTGTATCTTTTGTACAAGGTACCTGGATTTATTATGGTGTCTGTCAAATGGGATCTGTCTGTATTTCTTGATCCCATAAACAAAAATATTAAAATTATTATACCCCAAGGTGTTTTAAAATTTCCTTTTTTGGATGACATTATGTGAATAAAACAGAATATGGAAAATAAAATTTTGGGCCCTTTTTTCAACCCCCAAAAAAGGCTCCGCCCCAATTTACCTTTGGGTCAATTAAAAAAGACCCTCAGGAAGAAGGGCTATTTTTAAGACTGTATTGTTTACCAAATTTTATGCTTCAATTTTAAATTAAAGGGTTTTTTCCAATATCCGGGTTTGGGGTTCATGGATAATCGGCCCCAGAAACAGAATGGGCCCCCTTTTTTTCATTCCCTTTTTATGGGAGTTCCAAATATTAGACAGTAGATAGAAGACTCCTCCCGCCGAGTGCAGGGTTCGACCCAAGGGGCCGGAAGGGGGGGAAAATATACAGAAACGATTTAAAACGGGAGGAAACCTTTGCCCGAGCACTGTTGGGATGCAAAATGGTCTCACCTAATTGGGTGTAGATCCATGGGACAGACGGTGAGTAAAATTTTACCACTTAGTGCAAACAAAATGGTCCGGGCCGGTTTCCCCCCCAACGACCAAAAAAGGGGACGCCGAGGAGAAGGGATTTAAATAGAAAGCGTGACTCCTGAATTTGGGGGCAGCTAACGGGGGAAAAAGTTGGGTAGATTGCTATTTTAATCTTAGTGATGGACCCCAATAGGAAGGTTTGGGTTTGGGGCTAATTTTTATTACAAATTTTATTACGGTTTTGTTTCCCCGCCCAAAACGCATAAAGAAATTTTTAATTTAAAAATTAGACCAAAAAACTTTTTCCCAGTTGGGGGGCCTCATGAGATTCAATTAAACAATTTTAGCAAAATGTTCCATTAGGGTGCCCCCATCTAGTTTGTAACAGCTTTTACCAAAAAAAAGAGAGGAGAGGGAAAAACCTTTTTAGCCTGGGGGGGTTTTTTTTCCCTTTATTACGGGTAAAAAAAAGGTAAAAAACCAAATAGAACAACTATACCACCCTAAGGGTATGTTCTGTTCACATGGCGCATTGTGTTGCATATTGTACGCACCGCAATACGCCGTGTGTTTTGGCCAACGTGTACTTCTTATGTGGGGGGGTGGGGTGTTCACTTCAATCATCCCTGCCATCGGGGAAGACGGGCCTAATTCATAATTCTCTGAGAGCTATGAATTACCGTAACTGCGGAGCGTATTGAAACGCAACAAAATGTTCCCCGCAATCACGCCTTGTGAACATACACTAAGGGTTTTTTGTGTGTGCAGCACAAAAAACCCCCTCGCAATAGTACAAACCAAAATATTTACATGAGCCACAAAACCTCCCCAACGTCTAAACCAAAAACATAGTGTACATTTACAAACCCCCCCCAACATGCAAAACCAATACCTTGTGCGCACATAAAACCTCCTCACAGTGCTAAACCAATACCATAGTGCAGCACATAAAACCTCCTCACAGTGCTAAACCAATACCATAATGCAGCACAACACAAATCCCCAACAGTGCTAAACCAGTACCATAGTGCAGCACAACAAACATCCCCAACAGTGCTAAACCAATACCATAATGCAGCACAACAAACCTCTGCAACAGTACTAAACCAGTACCATAATCGCAAAACAAACCTTGAACAGTACAAACCTTCCCATATGCAGCACAAAAAACATCCCCAACATGCTAAACCATACATAATCAAAACAAAAACCCCTCTGAAACAGTACAAAAAACCCAATACCATATGCGACAAAAAAACCCTGCAACAGACAAAAAACCAATACCATAGTGCAGCACAACAAACCTCCCCAACAGTGCTAAACCAATACCATAGTGCAGCACATAAAACCTCCTCACAGTGCTAAACCAATACCATAGTGCAGCACAAAAAAACCTACCCAAATGCTAAACCAAATACCAAGTGCAGCCAAAAAAAACCTCCCAAAACATGCTAAACCATACCATAGTGCAGCCCAAAAAACCCCCCCAACAGTGCAAAAACCATCCATAGTGAGCCAACAAACCTCCCCCAAAACATGCTAAAACCAATACCATAGTGCAGCACAACAAACCTCCCCAACAGTGAAAACCAATACCAAGTGCGAACTAAAACCTCCCACAGTGCAAAACCAATACCAAAATCACACAAACACATCCCCAAACAGTGCTAAACCAGTCCCCATAGGCAGCACAACAAACACCCCAACAGTGCTAAAAAATCCAATGCGAAAACAAACCTCCTCACAGGCAAAAAACCAATCCCTAGTGCAGCACATAAAACCTCCTCACAGTGCTAAACCAATACCATAGTGCAGCACATAAAACCTCCTCACAGTGCTAAACCAATACCATAGTGCAGCACAATAAAACCTCCTCACAGTGCTAAACCATACCAAATGGGCACAAAAAAAACCTCCCACTGCTAAAATCCCTTTGTGCGAACAAAAAACACCCCAAAACATGCTAAACCAAACAATAGTCAGCACAACAAACCCCCAAACATGCAAACCATTCCCATAGTGAGCCAAAAACCTCCCCAACGGGCTAAACCCCTCCCATGTCAGCACAACAAACCCCCCAACAGTGCAAAACCCCTCCCATAGGCGACAACAATCCTCCCCAACAGTGCTAAACCAATACCATAGTGCAGCACAACAAACCTCCCCAACAGTGCTAAACCAATACCATAGTGCAGCACAACAAACCTCCCCAACAGTGCTGAACCAGTACCATAGTGCAGCACAACAAACCTCCTCACAGTGCTAAACCAATACCATAGTGCAGCACAACAAACCTCCCCAACAGTGCTAAACCAATACCATAGTGCAGCACAACAAACCTCCCCAACAGTGCTAAACCAATACCATAGTGCAGCACAACAAACCTCCCCAACAGTGCTAAACCAGTACCATATGCACCCAAAAAAACCTCCGCACAGTGCTAAACCAATTACCTATGCACACAACAAACCACCCCAACAGTGATAAACCAATACCTAGGAGCACAACTACCTACCAACATGTGAACCAATACCATAGGGCGCAAAACAAACCTCCCCACAGGCTAAACCAATACCAAGTGCAGCACAAAAACCTCCTCAACGTGCAAAACCAATCCTAGTGCCCATAAAACTCCCACAGTCTAAACCATTAACATGTGCAGCACAACAAACACCCCAACAGTGCAAACCCAGTACCATATTTCAGCACAACAAACACCCCAAACAGGCAAACCAGTACAATAGTGCAGCACAACAAACCTCCCCAACAGTGCTAAACCAATACCATAGTGCAGCACAACAAACCTCCCCAACAGTGCTAAACCAGTACCATAGTGCAGCACAACAAACCTCCCCAACAGTGCTAAACCAATACCATAGTGCAGCACAACAAACCTCCCCAACAGTGCTAAACCAATACCATAGTGCAGCACAACAAACCTCCCCAACAGTGCTAAACCACTAACATCTTGCATCACTACAAACCTCCCCAACAGTGCTAAACCAATACCATAGTGCAGCACATAAAACCTCCTCACAGTGCTAAACCAATACCATAGTGCAGCACAACAAACCTCCCCAACAGTGCTAAACCAATACCATAGTGCAGCACAAAAAACATCCCCAACAGTGCTAAACCAATACCATAGTGCAGCACAACAAACCTCCCCAACAGTGCTAAACCAATACCATAGTGCAGCACAACAAACCTCCCCAACAGTGCTAAACCAATACCATAGTGCAGCACAACAAACCTCCCCAACATCTAAACCAGTACCATATGCAGCACAAAAACCCTCCCCAACAGTCAAACCCCAATACCATATGCAGCACAACAACCCCCCAACATGCGAACCATACCATATCAGACAACAAACCCCCCAAAAACAGTGCTGAACCAATACCATAGTCAGCCTACAAAACCTCCCCCAGTGCAAAAACCCAATCCATAGTGAAGCACATAAAACCTCCTCACAGGGGTTTAAACCAGAAACCAAAGTGCGCACAACAAACATCCCCAACAGTGTAAACCAGTACCAAGTGCAGCACAAAAAACACCCCCAAACATGAAAACCCAATACCTTTATCACACAAAAACCTCCCCAACATGCTAAACCCAAAACCTAAATGCAGCCAAAAACCCTCCCCAACAGTGAAAACCAATCCATGTGAGCACAACAAACCTCCCCAACAGTGCTAAACCAATCCCATAGTCGCACAAAAACCCCCCCCAACATTAAACCAGACCTAGTGCAGCCAACAAACCCCCCCAACAGTGCTAAACCAATAACATAGTGCATCACAACAACCTCCCCAACAGTGCTAAACCAATACCATAGTGCAGCACAACAAACCTACCCAACAGTGCTAAACCCAGTCCCATGGCAGCACAACAAACCCCCCCAAACGTGCAAAACCCCCGTACCAAGTGCAGCACAAAAAAACCTCCCAAAGTGCTAAACCAGTCCATAGTGAAACAAAACATCCACCCAACAGTCTAAACCAATACCAAGGCAGACAACAAACCCCCCCAAAAACAGTGCAAAAAACCATTCCATAGTGCCCCACAACAAACCTCCCAACATGAAAAAACCAATACCATAGTGCAGCACATAAAACCTCCCCAGCAGTGCTAAACCAATACCATAGTGCAGCACAACAAACCTCCCCAACAGTGCTAAACCAATACCATAGTGCAGCACATAAAACCTCCCCAACAGAGCTAAACCGCCCAAGTCAGCCAAAAAACCCCCCAACAGTGAAAACCGTCCTTAGTCGCACAAAAAAACCCCCCCAAACCCAGTGCTAAACCAGTACCTTGAAACCCCAAAAAAACCCCCCCCAACAGTGTACACAAATACCTAGTGAGCAAAAAAACATCCCCAACAGTGCTAAACCAATACCATACTGCAGCACAACAAACCTCCCCAACAGTGCTAAACCAATACCATAGTGCAGCACATAAAACCTCCCCAACAGTGGAACCAATACCATAGTGCAGCACAACAAACCTACCCAACAGTGCTAAACCTTACCATAGTGCACACTAAAACCTCCTCAACATGCTAAACCCCAAATCCCATGTGCCACAAAAAAACCCTCCCCAACAGTGCTAAACCAATACCATATGCCACAAAAAACCCTACCCAACAGTCAAAACCAAGCTTAGTCACACAAAAAAATTCCCCCCCCAACGTCAAACCAAACCTAGTGCGCACAACAAACCCCCCCAAAACAGGCTAAACCATACCTAGTGGCACAAAAAACCACCCCAACAGTGCTAAACCAATACCATAGTGCAGCACAACAACCTCCCCAACAGTGCTGAACCAATACCATAGTGCAGCACAACAAACCTCCCCAACAGTGCTAAACCAATACCCATGGCAGCCAAAAAACCCTCCTCAACGTCTAAACCAATACCAAGTGCAGCAAAAAAAACCCCCCCCCAAAACAGTGCAAACCCAATCCCATAGTGCAGCACAACAAACCTCCCCAAACAGTGCTAAAACCAAATACCATTGCAGCCAAACAAACCTCCCCATGCTAACCAATACCTAGTGAGCACAACAAGCCCCCCAACATGCAAACAATCCATATGCAGCAAAAAAAAAACCCCCCCCAACAGTGCTAAACCAAAACCCATATGAGCAAACAAACCTCCCCCAGTCAAAACCAAATACCATATGCAGCAAAACAAACCTCCCCACAGTGTGAAAAAAAACCCATAGGGGGCAGCACTCAAACCCCCCAACAGTGCTAAACCAATAAAAATTGTCCCATGGGCAGCAAGATCAAGGAGACAGTAAGGGAGGGGCACACTTCTAATTCCCCTCTCTATTTGGGGCCGCATTTCGCAGAAAACTGATTTTTGTCATACACATTGTATGGAATTTATCTTGAAACAAACAGCTGCCATGCCCGAACACGTGTCCCCATTAATCTGCATTAGAGAAGTGCAGACACCTGGCATCCTTTCTGACAAGCTTTTATTATATTGTCCTAGTTTCATATCCAGACCATGGGAAATCTTCTATTTCCAGCCCCCACATTTACAGGATGCTGCTTACCAGTCACCAGCACAGTAGGAACATACATGACGGTGTGCAGCATTCACAGCTCTATCACTGGCTGCGCTGCACATGACTTTTTCAAGCATAAATTTGCCTGTACACACTTTATATCAACCAGTGCCACTGGGCTGGGTCAGCTATGTTGTACTATTTTATGCTGCTGGATTTCTGTTGATGCCTAGTACAAATGGAGATGTGTCTCTCCTCAGGCTTTGGGAAGCACTGGTTTACACAGTAAGCGAGAAGATCCATAGCTCCATCTTGTGACGGCTTTTGACACTTCCTGTTCTGTAGAGAACACTTCTCAGTAGTCTCCTCATTATCAGCACAGTCATCTATACACACTGAGGTCACCTTTCAGTGTAATCCTAACACAGGATCCACCAGTCACAATAGGAGATAGTCACAGCTCCCCCTCTCTGCGCAGTGACTTCTTCCCAGGTCACAGAGCATGCCTAGAAAACTCTCTTATAGAAGTCAATGGTTCTGCTCCTGTTCACAGGCTCCTATGTCCATAAAGCTGCTGCTCTCTAAATGCTGTTAAAAGCAGCTTAGGTAACATGACCTCACCCGTAATCATCTGCAGAAAACAGAATTTACAAATCTACAATTGGAAAATAAAAAGAGCTAAGAAGAAAAGAATAGGTTTCAATAGCTGGTTTTAATTATTAAAAAAAAAGATTAGTGATTCCCTTAGTTTCTAACCATAAAAGCTTGCCGCTCTATAAATGTATAGTATTCAGTTTCAACTGGTGTCCTGGGCCCATTGGAGAAGTCGATTCTTGGGGCACACCCTACATGACTGCACATACTGCTCATGACTCTTGCTTTCTGCCTCTATTTCTCTGCCTTTCTGAAAAGCAGCCCCAATACTGTCATGCCCAGGGGTCCACAATGTCTCTGGACCCACCAAGCCCTGGGGCACTTTGGGGGATCCCCTATTTCCCTGTGGGCCAGTCCGAGGCTGATAGTATTACATTAATCTCTAACAGAATATTGGATGTATTAAGATTAAAAAGCAAGAGTTTACATTCCCTTTGAGACTGAATGTCATCGGGCAATTAGGGGTTTTACCATGAGTGCTTTTGAGTGCTCTTAGCGAGCTTCGAGCCGTCCATCTTAGAAAATAGGGAGGGTGGTACTTATGGCCGTCCTCTGCATTAATTTCTATGGGAGTTCCGAAGAAAACGGAGCAAGTGTGCTTGGCTTTATTCAGAACTGCTATAGAAATAAGTGGGGAGGGCGGCCCTAAGAGCCACCCTCCCCATTCTCTGAGATGGACGGCTCATACCCTGTTTCCCGGAAAATAAGACGGTGTCTTACATTAATTTTTGCTCCTAAGGACGAGCTAAGACTTATTTTTAGGGGATGTTTTTCTTTTCTATGAACAATAATTCACATTTATTGTTGAACAAAACGTCAACCCGTATTAATATATTGTAGTGATTTCATTACAAATATCAGCAGAAGCAGCCAAACTCTGAATAACATAACATAAAAAAAAAAAAAAAAAAAAGCACTATGTCTTATTTTCGGGGAAACAGGCTATGACTCTGGTAGTACCCAACACACCAGGGATACTGGGCCGGTAGCACTCATGGTAAAACCCCTTTAAAGTGTTTATTAGAAATAGCAGAACATAGCTTGTATTGCTGGTAGCCCTGGCCCTTTGACAGGCATGTTCATTGTCTTTGCTGTGCTTGTCCTCAAGGGGTGCCAGAATGAAATATTCATCGGAGAATCCTGGGAGCTGGACTTTTCCTCTTCCATCATGTTAGAGTACTGGCTGCTTACATCTCTGTTCTTTACTATCAGGTGGCGACAGAATGGGGAAAAGGCAACTCCTATACACTGGAAGCTGCAGCGGTGACGGGCTCCTTCATCTCTGTGGTTATTAAATCGGTGCTGTTTTGGTCTCTGTACCGTGTGTACCGGAGCTTCGGGCAAGGACTGAGAGAGAGAAGTAAGTGTGTGCTGCTGTTATGTCTACTAAAGCTCCTTTAACTTCAGGGCACTGTCTCGCTGCGTGTGGTACCTGTTCTTATCAGTGGCTATGGCCTGGGCTGCTGAGATGAGCAGATGTGAATACTACAGAGGGTGCACACAGTATGGCCCCACAGCTCTCTGCATAAAACCCATCTGAGGAGTGACGTGCCCCTGGTAGCGATGGCCCTGGAGTGCCTTAGCTCCCGAGGTTGTCAGGGCCACACCGATTTGACATCGTTACACAGAGCACTTTCTTCTTTTCATAACCTTGCACATTCACCTTCAAGAGGGTTTTTTTTTATAGAAATGTGTGGCATTCTGATTCCTTTCCCCTCTGGAACCCCGACCCCCTATTTGGGATGGTCAACTAGTTGGCACTTGGTGTGGCATACAGGTTATTGACCAAAGCAAGTTTGGGTCTCCCCCGGCTTTGGCATAGGGGGACCATTGATCCCAGCCTTTTCCTGTGCCCTAGCGCCTGGAATGGAAGGAAATTAATTGAGAGGGGTTTTTCCCTTTTAAGAGTGTGTTTGTGTCTAGACTGCATCCTTGTGCACTTTTGTGCGGCACTTTTTATACACTTGGATGAAGAGTATGGACTTGGGCTTAAAGAAAAAAAACTACGGGTTGCTCTATTTATGAAAAGAGATTTAACTACAGAAGACAAATAACTAGTACAATAATCCGCAATTAAACAAGTGACAGACTGATGCAGAGCGAGAGCACCCTGCCTGCAACCGCTTATGATCTACAAGGGAAGGGCAAAGGAGACCATAGAAGCTGCCCATAGCATGTTGTAGTGGCAGCAGTGTTTGTGTAGGTTTTCTACTTTTGAGGATTTTAAAGGGAACCTGTCACATAGGTTATGCCCCCCTTACTGAGGACAGCACAAGCTAGTGTCAGACCTGCTGTTTCCAGCGCTGTGTCCCTTATTCTGTAAGATGCTGGAGTTTTAGAGCATTTACCCCTAAAATCTTATTCATGAGCAGGTGTTAGCCCTGCCCACCAAAGGCTAGCCCCGCCCACTGACAGTTACTCGCATGTTTCTACCTATTCAAAGTAATAGGTTTATAAATTGAGGTGGGACTCTTTGAATGACTCTTCTGGCTGAAAACTGCAGATTTGAGCATTAAATACACGAAAACTACAGCATCTTACAGAATAAGGGACACAGCGCTGGAAACAGCGGGTCTGACACTAGTTTGTGCCGTCCTCAGCAAGGGAGGGGGGGCATAACCTATGTGACAGGTTCCCTTTAAAGGTCAATTGTGTGTGAATAGTGAGTAATGGGGAAAGGAGGATGCACAAGAGACATACTGGAGATGGTTGTGTGAAGAGCAGAAAAAAAAGAGCAGAGGAGGTGGTCTTATGAGAATTGTCGAGAGATGAGATCAGAGATGTATGGGGGGGACATGTTGAGAGTCTTGCATGACATGGTTAATAGTCCATTTGCTGGGTAATGGGTAACTAATGCAGGCATGCCAGAGGAGTAAGGCCTTGTTCACACAAAGGATTTGGCCGCGGGTTTCGCCGTGGCTCTCACGGGAGGTGGGGCATGGTCTCGGCGCGGAAGGGGCGTGGTTTGGGGCCTGGCTTGCGCCGAGGGTTTGCCCCCATGCAAATTAATAGCAGGGGGCAAGCCGCGGCGCGAGCCGCGTCCCGGCCGCGCACAACCCGCGGTGACGCCCGCGGCAGCATCCGCGCGGCCACCGCGCAGAGAACTCCTGTCAAGAAATGACAGGCGAGTTCTTCACACGCGTGGGTTTGGCCGCGGCCAAATCCGCGGCGTGTGAATATTAATGCGGTTTCCCATAGGAAACCATGTTAATAATATAGGCGTGATTTGGCCGCGGTTATAGCTGCGGAAACTGCGTCGGAACGCGCGGCCATAACCGCGGCCAAATCCGTCGTGTGAACGAGGCCTAATGAGGAGAGAGGTGGATTGGAGGACGGCAAGAGCGCTCAGTGAAGGGCAGAGAAGGATGCTGCAGTAGTTCAGGTGGGAGATGTTATGTACATATGGGCATGAGCAGGTGTGAAGTTATGGTGAAATGGAAGTAGCCTCAAAGGGGCTATACTGTCTTTGTGGGGGTCCAAATTAACTTAAAAATAACAAAGGGTGCACTGAGAAAGAGATCACAATATGCCCTGTTGCTATGAAAGTGCTTTCTGCCTTTATTCACAAAATGGCAGCTTTTTTATACTTTTGCAAATTAGTAGATAAGCGTCACATGTACCTGGCTGTGAGGGTCTATTGGTACGTCCTTATCTACAGACCCCTGCTCACAGCTCAGGAATCTCTAAACACAGGGTGTAACTTCAGAAGAAGTGCCATCTTGGATTATACGACGATCTCTACAAACTACTACAGGCAGCCATTTTGTTAACACATTAGTGACGAGATATACAGACAGCTTTTACATGCTGTATTACATAGGTATGTGTACTATATGTATATGTGAGGTATATACTAACTAATACATTAAAATGGAGACACAAAGGATCACACATATATATAACCTTTGTTCCCATCCACAACAATGGGAACAGCACATTTTAGATATGAGAAATGACTATTTCCAGCTCACGTGTCTGCACTGGGCTGCCCTGATTTTACATTGAGGTCCTTTGTACAAGCCTGAGGGATAGCTGCCCAGAACGGTTATACAGTCACATCCTGGTTGAGTAATGTCAGCGCCTCTGCTGATAGGGATAGGTCATCAGCGCTAAATGTACTATTAGGTGGACAATAATTGTTTTTTTAATTCTTCACAGTGTTTTCTTCCTATGGAAGGATTGATTCCTAGAAGTACTGTATGATAATATTGGAAGACTTTAAGACCGGCCAGGACGGACTGCTCTAATCCTGTCATTATGGAGATGGGAGGTAAAGTGGAGCATCGCTGTGCACTTCGGAGTCGACTGTAAAAGGGAAGAATTTCGCTTTTAATCGCCAAACCCTTGAGTTTACTACTTTCCACTGCTGCTGTATATTGCAGCCACTTTCTGTACTTCACGCTGGTCTGTGCCATAGATATGTTTTTATATCCTTAAAGTGTAGCTCCACCTTTGTCCATTATTTATCATCTACATGTACCGTTGGATGACAGACTTTAAATTACGTTGCTTATATATAACATAGCAGAGGCGTAATGCTCCATATACAGAACATTGCTACTGGTAACGTTTACTAACCGACTACACCTCAGCAGCTTAGCTCAGCCCGTATCATATGTCCTCTGCTGAATGGCATTCTGGGAGATGTAATGTCACTGTGGTGCCTGTTCATCTCTCAGGAAGCCAGTTAGTATAGTGGACTATATATGACTTGGACGTCCTGCGATGCAGAATATAACTGGTCTTCTCCGCTTGCTAGTTGCGTTCATACGTTGCTGCCACAAAGGGCTCTCCTGTGACTTGCACTGGAGGATGCAGGTGAGAAAGGGAATGTGTCAGAGCCTCTGTAGTCCTCACCAAGAGATTGCCACACGTACTCCCACTATATAGCTTGTACATTCATTATATGTTTGACTCCAACATCGTTATTACTTCCTGTTTTAAAAGTTGTTATTATTGCTGTTCTGAATAGTTTAAATCTGCAAATTTATACAACCCATTATAAGGGTATATTCACACAGCGTTTTGGATCCGAAAATCGTATTCAAAAACGCAGCGTCAATCGGATCCAAAACGCATCGGATGCTTGTTGGCTGCAGCAGGGTCGCTCCCAATAGTTTTAAATAGGGCGCCTGCTGCGTCAAACGGATCAAGAATTGACATGACAATTCTTTGAACGGATCTGAAAGACGCATCACAAAGACGCAAGTAAACACGCATTGGCGATCACGCGTCTGAATGTCGATGCTTCTTTTACATTGCAAGCAATGTAACATCACACTGCTAATTGCTAGATGTGTGTTTGGGTCCGAAACACGGATCCAAACACGCATCTATAAACATATGTTTATAAGCCATCTCCTAGATCTGGCCCGCACCACATGTAGCCCGGTTTTCTGGCGCCCCGCAATAGTCCATGAGGGGGTGGAGCTTGTAAACCTCACACAAAAATGGGGCAGTTCAGCCAACACATCCTGCCAAGTTGTGCGGGTCTGTCCTAGACCATCCAAATAGTTCCAGCCCTGCCAAACTTTCTTGCCATTACATTAGCATTCTCAATGGAAGACTTGAGTACTCTCAGATAGACTGGCTAATAGTGAAACACACTGACAGGTATAGCCTTTTAGATGGTGGGTGTTTATCTAGACACCAAACTCTTATGTGGAGGTCAACCCTGGATTGGGGAAAAATAAGTAGCATTCACACCATGGTATCTTAGCCTTTGCTTTAACCACATTAGATTTCAGCGGATACCAAGGGGGACATGTACGAAAACTGTCTTGGTCTAAGACTTTCTTTGTTGCCCATAGCAACCAATCAGAGCTCCCTTTTAATTTTATTTTTTTCAGAGCACTATTTGAAATTAAAGGGGATCTCTGATTATTTGCTATGGGCAACAAACAAAGTCTTAGACCATGAGGCTCTCAAGTGTCTGCTTTCCCTTTTGACACCAGCTGATGCCTGGAGCTTCCAGCACCCGCTCATTGGGAAGCAGCTGCTGATCAGTGCTCGGCTTCCCTTATTAGTTAGGATTGGTTTTCCAGTTGTTTTTCTGAACATGTGCCATTAGCTGTAGCTGTCACATGTAGCCCGGTGCCATTCATACATTTCCTCATTTGCCGGTGGAGTGTGACTAAAAATTCAGGAAGGGTGGAGATCTGCGGAGCTGTTCTGGATGCACCGAAATAGGCTATGTTCACACGGCTTAATTGCGGGACGTATGTCGGCCCGCAATTACGCCGTGTGTACGGGGGCGGAGCGGGGCGGGCCGGCAGACATGCATTATGGGGCCCCATAGACATGCATTATCCACGGCACGTAGACGTAATCCATAGTTCTCTGAGAACTGTGGATTACCGTAATGACTGGGACGTATTTCAGCCCGTAATTTGCGCAGTACGGCGAGTAATTACGGACTGAAATACGTCCCAGAATAAGCCGTGTGAACCTGGCCATATACACGTTTCAGTGGAGGCAGGGTGACCCCTAATACAGAGGCTAGAAGCGATAGATGTATTTTTCCACCTTGCCACTACTCTATTGTTTGAGATGAAGGTTGGAAATTTTAGTTGCGTCCTTTAGACTGGAGCACACGTTACAGCCTCGGTTCACACAGAGGAGGCAGCCACTGTCAGGAACGAACTGAATAGGAAAGCAGCAGGAGTGTGTTGTTGATTGTGGTCGTCATTGTCAGGTGGTGTCATACACTATAAGCAGACCTCAATGTGTGGCGGGGTCGTGTGCACTCACTTCTATTCTTTTTATTATATTGTTTTATAGTTTATATCCTCATCCCTCATTTTTCCATTTTAAAGATCTCCCAGCTGTTCTTTGTGTCAATACTGGGCATTGCCAGTTACAAAAAAAAATAAAAAATTGGAGCCATATTTTTGAAGAGGTGGGGGGAGGGGGGGTGAAGTTCTTATTTTATTTATCCCTAAAGTGAATGAAAAAAAATTGATAACTGGACATTACCATTCCTGTTTTTCCTCCTGGAAAAAAAAGTACTAATTAACAGTCATGTCAGGAGAGATGAGAATCCTCTGTAAAAATACAGAAAATATAAATACAGGAATTATTCTTTTCTCTACATTGTTAGAAAGTCTTGGTCATATCTGTTTTCAGATGGATGATAATCAATATGGCCAGCATTCAAGTTCTCATAGGGCCCTGTTCACATCATGTTTTTATCTGTTTAGTGAGGATGCCAATAAAGTTCCTGCTCTACATCCTTATTAGTGCTTATAGGGCTTTGTTGGCCCTAAGAAGGCAAAAACCGCGTCCATTTGGCTCTCACCTGGCCGCTATGCCTGATTATATATAGTAGACTATGCTGTTCCATATATGTACCCATTACATGGATGCCATAAGGGTGCTTTCACACGGTGCGTTTTCTCAATGCGTTTTTTGTGCAGGAAGGCACAGCAATTAATGCTGTACATTGCTGCACAAAAATCGCAGCAAAAATCGTGCTACATTCGCGGTAATTACTGCGATTTTTGTGCAGCATTAATTGCTGTGCCTTCCTGCACAAAAAACGCATTGAAAAAATGCGGCAAAAGCGCACCGTGTGAAAGCACCCTAAGGCTACGACCACACGGTGGTTTGCAGATTCAGCTGTCCCCAATTTCCATTAAACACTTCATGTTCCGCCCAAGAATGAACATGTGCTAAGTCTTTTAGACGGTCGGGTTTACTACATCTCGAATTTTCTATTAAAGTCTATGAGAATGGTTGACAGTCGATTTGCAGACAGTTTTCAAATCCGAAAACCGGCTGAAAACCCTTGCCGTGTGGACGTTCCTCAATAGTCTGTGGGTGGCAAGGGCCATGTTATGGCATCCATCACAGCATCCATTTACTGTAGAAGTCAGCGGCTCTTTCCCAGCATATATACTTAATGGAGGCAAAAACCAGATGTGAACAAGGCCTTGGGGCTGTCAACATTGGTAACAGCCTAGCGGACGGGATATCTTGCTGCATAATCAGGCTTAGCCCCCTGTTCACTACAAATTCTGTCAAAAATGACAAAAGTGTAGTGCAGCATGCAGCGCTGTTTTACACTGTGATGGAAACCTGATGAACTCTATTGTGGCCAAAGGGTCTCTCGAACTCCATTGGTGTCCAACATATAATAGACCCAACACCACCGTTATCCTCCATCTCCTGTGATGGATCAGAAAACCGGAAACACAGGTGTGGACCTAACCTTACTGAGTTCGGCAACCCCTAAAAGTACCGATCCATTACTCCCAAGTCCTATTCTGTACTTTTTAAGATCTAATAAATTGTAAAGGTCCCATAATCAGAACATACACCGGGACTTGTGAAAGGTGATCCAGAAATTCTGCTGCTTGTGGCCACTGCAGAAATGTCTGAATGTGGTTGCCCTGGGCTTCTCCATACTTCATTGCACTCCTCCCTCCGTATGAGTAATCTTTGTGTTTTACGTTCACATTATTGTCTTGATTAATACAGATTTTTTTTTCCTTTATTGCCAAAGCTTTAACAGGAACCTAATGCCTGAACTGTGATTAATGGATGTACGACGATATTGGGATATATAGATGCAGAGATTTTTATACAATCTGTATGTTTTTAATAAAATTGCTGTTGTATTGAAGATGTTGCATGGTCTGTATCAGTCTATCATCCCGATTCAGAAAAGTAGAATGTTTATTTTAACCAACTACTTTGTGGCATTTTACTACAATTAAAGGGTGATTATGAGTTTCTAGTCCCAGGAGCGGTGGTACAGGACGGTTTTACTAGAAAGGCCGGGTTCACACTGTTTTTGGACGCTTATTTTGCAGCACTGATTTGTAAGCCAAAACCAGGGATGGGTTCAAAACAAAGAAGAGGTACAACCACTATACTTTTTCCGTCTGGTAGGTTTTATTTCTGGTTTTGGCTTACAATCTGCGCTTCAAAATATACATAAAAAAACACCATGTGAACCTGGCCAAACGGCACCGTCTCTGCCACCCCAGCACCCTATTCACTTAAAGGGGTTGTATCATTTCATTAAATGATACAACATTTTGTTCGGCCCCTGGTCGTATTCACGGGAGCGTGCATTCGTGCCTCTCACACTCAGAATTAGGGGCCGGCAACAATTTCACTCTATACAGCCACCAGCTCCTCAGTGACACTGCAGCTGCTTCTACAATCAGAAAACAGCAGAATTGTGCCTCGGTGCCTAATGCTCCTGCGTGTAAGGGGCCAGTAACAATTTCACTCTATACAGCTAGCAGCTCCTCATTGGCACTGCAGCTGCTTCTACAATCAGAAAACAGAAGAATTGTGCCTTGTGTAAACATAGAAGGGAGATGGATCTGTGCTCTGGAGGAGTTCATAGAAGACTGGATTCAACTGTAACAAACCACCAGCTGTGAGAGCAGAAGAGATCAGTGCTCTGAGTTCATAGAAGATTGTCTAGACTGAATGCAGGCCTGTGGTATGTAAACAGCTCTTACAAAATAAGATTGCATAGGGAGAGGACAGTGACATGTGGACTCAGAGAGGGGGGGGGGGACACACTGACTCAGGAGGGAGCATGAACAGTGAAAGGGGGGGTGTGTGGTCATCCCCCTTCAGTTAAGAAACACCCAGCTGGGAGGGGGAAGCAACGCCCCTGGATTTCATGAACTGAGAAAATAAAGCTTCAAGAAAACAGCCGAACTGATGAAGCGATACATCCCCTTTAAACAGAGCAAAAGCTGCAATCCTAAACACAAGCCATAAACAGGTGTGCTGCTGTTCTGGAAGAAAGTAGCCACATTTTTCTATTTACTGACCATCCCCTTTAAGTCCTTCATTTCCGAGAAGTAAAGAGTGAAGAGATCTTGAAGAAGAAATTATAGTGGGAAAATGTATAACCGGTTACCTAAAACAAAACCCTGCCCCTTTGAGATCACCTGTGTCTAGGATATGTAATTGTATGTATACTTGGACATGGTCTTCCTTCTCTGGAGATCTGCAGTGGTTAACAAAATGTGTCCCTCTGACTTAGCAAACTATAACAAGCTTGCCACAGGGTCTTTGTGGAGGAGCAGAAATTGAGAAACCCAAGCAGCGCAACTTGCTGTATGTAAGAGCTCGCACTTGTGAAAATTTTTAAGAACCAAGTCCCCTTCATGGACACCACTCCCTCCGATAATATGCGGCAGCGCTCTGCGCAACATGCACTTCTTCATAATGTTCTTCCTCATTTCATTGTTCTCCCTTTCCCATCTGACTCAGGAAAGTGGTGTAACCGCTAGACTGTCCCTTTAGAAATAGTGGAGGACTGTGTACAGCTCTCGCTACTGACGGTAGGTGACCAGAACAGTAGAAGCTGAAGAAGTCCTAGTCCAACCAGTGCAGGACACATCCACCATCTCTGACCCCTCCTCTTGCTTGTTTACATTGAAGAAAGAGAAGATAGTAGAGAACTCCCAGGACTAGATAAACACAGTTTTAGTCTATAGCGGAGAAGACCTACAATTGTGCATAGGCACTGTATACACAGAAGGCAAGGGTTTTTTCCCCCTCATAAGACTACATTCAAAAAGCCTTACTCCATCGGCGCATAGAAAATTGGTTGCAAAAGTCAACCCATCTATGTGCAACAGATTAGGGTCAAACGTTTTTCTTTTTTTTTTGGAGGCTTGTCTTCTTTTTAAAGGGGTGTTGCCATGATGTAATGTTGACGTGGGATCCTCCAAAATGGGCATTTAATCACTTTTCTAAATATATGTGATTACAAAAAGTTAAGCTTCTGAGAGCTACAGCCTTAATCAGATGCCCTTAGTTTACTAAAAGTTTACATTAGACACGACCAGGACACTGACAGGAGCTGATCTGGCTGCGCTTGGTGTTTGCACTTCTTATCTGATGAAAGGGAATATGAACGAACTTGCAAGGGGCTGGGGAGAAAAGTGCATTGTATGAGGCTGTCTGCTGCATGGAGAATCCACTGGTTGTAATGTTATTATTTGAGTAAACATTAGAGACTCTTCCTGGCTCTGCTCACCCCCTCCCTTTCCCCCCTGCAGCCATTCATGCTCTATCTTCTCTCCTGAGCAGATAAGAGGTAAGGAACTTAGTTTTTCAGACGGTTTGCAACGATCCGCTGTAGACTTTAATAGAAAATCCGTACAGCAGTCCCCATTGCACGGATTTGCTGCTGGCGGTTTGAAAAACATAGAACATGTTCATTCTTCCACTCGTTTCTCAGGTAGAACATGAACGTGTGGGTGCGAAGGGGCAGGGCTTGAATCTGCAAACTG
This sequence comes from Phyllomedusa bahiana, assembly GCA_025379985.1. Classification (NCBI taxonomy): domain Eukaryota; kingdom Metazoa; phylum Chordata; class Amphibia; order Anura; family Hylidae; genus Phyllomedusa; species Phyllomedusa bahiana. Next base: position 60,398 of record JAODAL010016251.1, on the reverse strand, counting down.
TGGACAAAAGCTGTCCCCCTGTGTGACAAAAAAAAAAAGACTAAATACCAGTCGGGAAATTTGGCTGGTATTTGGTCTTTGTCCTATAAACGCAGCGTAAATGCATCTCTTTCCAACTATGGAAAGCAATTTTCAGCTGGACTCGCGTATTGTTTTTTTTTTTTTTCTCTCTGTATGATGTATTTATAACATGCATGCGTTTTTTAAATAAACCCCAGTTCATATAGGTATCAAAAATGTGACATATTTTAAAAACTAACCATTGAAAAGAAAAAAGCAATGTGTGAACCCAGCTTTGGAGTATTTTTGTTTTTGTCACACTCCCCACCTCCTCTTTATTTTTCTAAATTTATTAATTTGTTGATTGTGGAGACTAAGGAAATTATACATGTATAGGATATTGTTTATATGTAATTATATCTGCTACTTATCATAATAATCCAATCTGTGTGGGTCCAGCCAATGTACCTCAGTGATTACAGGCATGGGATGGCTGAGGCCTTGGCTATGTGCACACGGCTTATTTTGGGGTGCATTTCGCCACACATTAAGAGCGTACTGCACTCTAAGGCCGTGTTCACACGGCTTATTTGGGCACGGATTGGCGCCGTACTCCGCGCCGGATTTGCGCTTCAGTACGGCGCCAATCCGTCCCTGTCATTATGGTAATCCACTGCTCTCATAGAGAACAGTGGATTCCGTCGCTCCTCCCCGCTCGGCGAATCCGCCGCGGGGGGAGAGAGTGACATGCACATTATTTACGGCACGGACGTGCCGTAAACAATGCATTGTCTATGGGGACGGGAGCGGCGCTCCGGCCCCGCCCCGTCCCGCCCCTTATTCACGGCGGATTTGTGAGCTCAATACGGCTCACAAATCCGTCGGGAATAAGCCGTGTGAACACGGCCTAATCCTAGCGAAATGCGCCCCAATCATTACGGTAATCCACAGTTCTCGGAGAACTATGGATTATGCCTCCTCTCCCCGCGTATACAATACGATCGTTTTCCAATAAAGTGCATTTTTCATCATTATAAATCATCTTAACTTTAGCACGAGTGCTGAAATACCTTGCTCATAAATCTGTCTCGGATCCCACAGCAGGGAGATAGACATGTTATTTATTCACGACGCTTGAGTGCCGCGAGTAATGGCAGTCTATGGGCTGGCGGCCCCTCCGCGGGAGTACGCGCGACTCTCGTGTGAACATACCCTCAGAGAAATGGCCCCATGGGCAATTGCCCTCTGCCCGGTTTCCAAATCTTCTGTAGTGTTCACAGTGGTTTGATATACAGGTAAGTTGTGCCAGGTAGTGCTCCCCCTGCGTAAGCAATGACTGGGTTACATGCAAGTCTACTCCATCAGTGTTTTACTGCCTAAACACCCCTTTAATCGTTAATGTTTTGTGTATACAAAGCCACTTTTCTATAGGAAATCTGGGCATGCTACCCCCATCAGACTGTTATAGCATGTACAGTGAAAGGAAGTGAGGGGGTGGACCCCTGCATGTTCGTCATATATCAGTGAGAACGCTTATGAAAAGGGTATGTTCACACAGCAGATTTACACACTTCAGTGGGGCTAATCAATGTCTTAGCTACTTAACATGGAGGCAAAGGTGACTAAAGACTATTCAAAAACACAACCAGACGTCCAACCATTCAGCTGTGAGAGTGGCCTATAGCCTGAACCCAATAGGAGGCAACACAAGCCCCTGTGCTATTTGGGAAAGATAGAACAAGTGCAGATAACTAATGAGCAAAATCTCACACACCCATCCACTATGGGAACAACTGAATGGTAAAAAAACGCACATTGAATAAGTACCAGTTCACACTAGTATGCAAAAAAGCCACAGTATATTACATAACCCATTTTTCTGCAAATGGTTAGTGTAGGGACTCGCAAGATACAAGCAACCTTGATGTGGTTTGCGATCTTGCCGAATATAGTGGCCACTGTCTCAACTGATACCTCCATAGTTCACATTTTTCCAGTATGTCATTTTTTTTTTTTTTTTGCCCTACATACTGGAGAGCAGAGGGGGTCAGTATTTTGTTTTGGACACATAAAAAGTGCTGGGCAGCCCACCCAATCGATTAGTTGAGGTATCATAGGTTATAAGCCAGCATGGTGTACCACATGTATCTGTATAAATCGCACCATCTGTATCGCCTTATTTTCATGCAATTATAATACCAGCAACCACTCCCCTCATACATAGAAGGCATGCGAGTGGTTGTTTTATGGGTATTATACTGTGACTTTTTTGCATACTGGTGTGAACTGGTACTGATGCAGTGTGCAGTTTATCATTTAGTTGTTCCCCCTGGTGGAGGGGTGTGTGAGCGCTCATTAGTTATCTGCACCTGTTTCATCCTTCCCAAATAGCACAGTTGCCTCCTACCGGGTTCAGCCATTGAGCTGTGGGTGTGGCCGTATTTTTGAGTTGATGGTGTCCCATTTTTCTGTAAATGATTAAATACTATTACCAATCCTATTGCTTTTCTGGTTTTGCTTCATTTCAGAGCTAGAGCAGTTATCTTCGACTTGTGTATACAAGCTTCCCTAGGTTACTGACCACCTCTCTGCTCTAGCAGTGGCTAAATAATATCATCAATCCCTGCTGTGTCATAGCAGCACAGGAGCTTGTTTATGTTTGTTATTGACAAACTTGAACCCTATGGAGCTCCCTACCCTGTTTCCCCGAAAATAAGACATCGTCTTATATAATTTTTGCTCCTAAAGATGCACTATGTCTTATTTTCAGGGGATGTCTTATTTTTCCCACAACCAAATTATAGCATGCTAAACTAGTGTGTGTGTGTATATATATATATATCTGAAAGTTTAGAGTCACAAACCATAGGATTTATGTATGTAAAGGACATTTTATTGCAGCTGCAGTGACTTATCTCAAAGGACGGCAAATGTGACATGCTGGGACTTGTAGAACTAGAAGTTCCAGCATGCCCCATCAGCCATCCTGTGAGCTGTGTGTGTCAGTATCATTGCTCTGTTCTCCCCCTCCATCCCTCACTTACTTGTACTCTGTCTCCTCTCCTGGGATGTTTGGGACCTGTAAGTGACATCACAGTCACATGACCTTCCTGCACAGGTCCTTTAAAACTCTTCTACAACACTATGTCCCAGGGCCGTTTCTCGGGGTGAGTGGGGCTCACACCTACCCCCCCCCCCCTCTTCTTCCCCATTCTCTCTGCCTACCCTTAGGGATAGCCCTGTGTTTGGGGAGCTGCAGCAATGATTTCTGCTATGTATTATTTTTGGGGGGTGCCTTATATTCGGGAGTTCAACAAAATCTCTTCTATGTCTTACTTTCAGGGGTGTCTTATTTTTGGGGAAACAGGGTAGCTTTCTGCCATGCGCTTTAGACCTCTCCATCACCTTTTAACAAGCAGGAAGTGGGAGCCAGAAGCTGGATATGGAAACCTGGCTCTATGAAACAACCTGATTCAACGACGCTTTAAGGGGATGTTCATAAGTCACATTCTGCAGCAGAGCTCACACACTGCACAGATATTTTTCCCACCACAGATTTAAAATCCATAATGCATGGGAAGAGGGGGGGAGTGATGTCACTTCTTTGAAATGGAGTTGTGTCAGATTCTGCAGCAGACAGTGAGACTTGGATGAGCCTTATTAAAATAGGACGAATCTAGATGGAAATACACAACTGCATAAATCTGATGTGTAACCATATCTTTGTATGAACTGGCTTCTCACCGGATCATTATGAATGTGTTCACAGTTATAAGATTATAAATGCACTTTTCCCATTGACACTGGAGTTGATCATAAAGATAATGGATTCATTAGGTCAAAATAGAATCTACAATAGAAAACTGTAACAAAAAGTCTTTACAATTTATGCAAATATGAAATTGAACAATACAACAGCGCTTAACGGTTTAGAACAATTAGGAACAGACAAAACGAACAATGCAACAAGTAAAACTGAAGTCTGCAAATGCTGTAAAACATTAAAAAAGAGAAGAACCGCTGCAAGACTGTGTTCATGACAGAGCTGGATGGTGGAACAGCAGTTACAGTAAAATCTTGAAGACTAGTTTGTAAGAAGCTGCGGAAACATTGGACTTTATGGGGCAGTGCTCCGCTCCCTGTAAAGCCTCCAGGACAATTTCTTATTATACCCTCATTTTCTATCGCCCTCTGTCTGGGAGGATGGACTGAAAACAAGACAATGTAGTCTCAGGACACCCAAACCACGCTCCGGTTGGCGGTGTTATTTCACCTGCCCCGCTATTCAAGTACCAATATCAAAGTGCCAAAATAAGTGCTTTATACCTGACCCTCCGGCTATTTTACCAGTAGGTAGGATTCAGGCATGTTCTTTAAGTGCTATTAATGAGTATGTAAGTGAATACATCAGGCAGTCACCCCACAAATATGATTGTATGGTGTTTTTTTGCAAGAGGCAGTAACTACACGTGTTCCTGTGCAGGGCAGTAATGGTGCAGCTTCTGCTTGCGGATGTATGCTGGTGCCAAGGAGGCCAACCACGTAGGAGCAGATAGGGGATACAGCAATGCGGCAGGCTCATTGGTGCTTGGATAATTGACAGCCCAGTTATCTTATGCCTACAGACAGTTTTACAGATTTCCATGACAGAGCCAGATTAAAAAGGCAGTGGCGGTCCGTGAAATGGGACCCTAAATGAAGAAGATCTGCGCACCACCCCTTTATAGCCTAAAGCAGGCATCCTCAAACTGCGGCCCTCCAGCTGTTGAGAAACTACAACTCCCATCATTCGCACTGTTATAGATTATATAAATGCATTATGGGAGTTGTAGTTTCCTAACAGCTGGAAGGCTGCAGTTTGAGGATGCCTGGCCTAAAGTGATAGTTTATGCTTCCCTGAGAGTAGGGTATATTAGAATGAGCTAAGCTGACCTGTCATCTATTACTGTATAGGACGGCGTAGGATTTCTGAGTAAAAAGTAAAATAAATCCTGCCTGTACTCTTATGAGAGACAGAAAAAGCCCTGCTTATCCCACCCTCATATAGTGATCGCTTTCTCTCTGTATGGGGCCAAATACTGTTTGTGTGGGATAAGCTTGACTCTCACTCAGTCTTTCCTAAGATTTCTATCACACAGTACTTTTTCATAGCAATCCTGCTCAAAATCATATAACCCATTATATCACATTGCTCAGCTTCTCTGCTTCTGTCATATCCTGATCTCAGGGGAACAAAAATCTGCTGACAGGTCCCCTTTAAGAAATAATAAATAAGCACACCTGCTAGAAATGTTGTAAATTCACAAGCCAGCTATTACTCACCTGTCCAATCCAGCACAATGCACTGGGGTCCATGCTGGTCTAGGTTAACTTGTCTTGTAACCATAACATCAGGTACAGCCACCTGACCACTGACCAGCACCGGCTTTAAGGGTAGTGTTAGCATGTGCGGCATGAAACTGCTGCACGCCCGTGCCTAGCTGTTGGGTCATGTGGATATATATGACCAGATCACTGCAGGACAAGTGAACATAGACCACCGGAGCATTGCGCTGGATTTGACAGGCGCGTAATGGTTGGTTTCTTAAAGGGGTTGTCTCACTACAAGGATTGCTTTTTATGTTAAGGATCTTGCAAAACAAAGTCACTTTGCAATATGTGTCCATTAACAGTGTCCTACTATTCTTAGATATCCCCTCTTGTATGGGCTGCATCAGTTCCTGTGGTCGCTATAGCTACAGACCTGTTTGATCTCTCCTGATAGGCTACCAGTGCTGGTCGCCATAGCTACAGACCTGGCTTCTACTGCAGCGTAGTAGTAGCCAGTAAACACGCGCCTGAATTCAAAGTAAAAACAGGACTGTGGTGACATGAATCAATGTAGTGAGACAACCCCTTTAAGCTGTGAGAGGGTTGAAAAACTCCCTCACCCATTAAGTTTGTAGATTAGACAGAACTGCCTTCTCATTCTAGGGCTATGGGGCAGTTTGCTATGAAACAAGTCTGCATTAAATCTACCTGAAAAATTAGCAAGATAACCATGTAGATTTTAGTTTACACCCATTTCACTACAATGAACTGTTGTATTTCAGCGAGGAGTTCTGCAGCAAAATTCAACAGCTGCATCAGACCACAAGTATGCATGGATTTTTCTACATTACATTGAGGTTCAGTGAAAAATCTGTATAGGCGATCACTAATTAGAGGGGGGCAATGATATTCTCAGCACTGTACCCACTGTTTTTGAAATGAAGCCTCCACATCACTGACACAGGCTTAATGAGAGGAGTAGAGGGAGGACCCTTAAGCAAACAGGCAGATTTGTCTTGTGTACCTATCACAATATAAGGTGATAAGGCCAATTTGATTTATAAATACAAATCATAGATATCATATAAATGCGCAGCAGTGGAGCATGCCATCCTTACAAGAGGATCAAATACAGGTCCCTTAATTTTAGGGTTAGTGTTAAAATTTCATTGATGTCCCCCATGCTTATGCCAGCAAGGTTCCCCAATGCAGGTGCTGACAGAAAACATGACTAGTCTGGTTGCTTCCCGAACATATGGACACTGGAAACTTCTGCTATAAAAGGTGCTGTGCCGGTGAGGCTTAGGGTAAGTTCACACGGCTTATTTTGGGACGCATTTCGCCACGTATTTTGTGGCGTACTGCGCTCTTATACAAGCAAAATGCGCCCCAATCATTACGTTGCGCATTTTGGCCAATTACAACTAAATCCTCTTAGGGTATGTTCACACGGCGTAATTGCGCTATGAATTATTTCCGTCTCCCCTGGCGTATAATACACGTGTACTGTATGCCAGGAAAGAGAAATGACGTCACTTCTTTGAGTGAATGGGGCTGGGCCCCTCTGCGCTTTCGAAGTATGCACTGACCAGCGTGTGCTTCTAAAACACCTGGCGTATTGCGGCACGTACTGTATGCGTCGCAATACGCCGTGTGAACATACCCTTATTTGATATTCTTTCAGTATGTAGTTCTGCCCTGTAATACTATGGAGCAGAGTGTCAGTATTCTGTGTTGGGGACTTAAAATGTGCTGAGCAACTAGCTCAATTGAATAGTAAGGGCTTCATCAATTAGTTTTAAGCCGGCATGGTGCACCACATGTAACTGTATCATTGGCACCCTTTATAATCCTTATCTATATGCAATTTTAATTCTAGCAATCGCTCGCGTCATGGACAGTAGGTTTGCGAGTGGTTGTGCATCATTATTTTTGGTTTTGTGCAATCTCCCGTGTTGTATTGTGACTTTTCTGCATATTGGTGTGAACTGGTACTTAACAAATGTGCAGTTTTTTACTAGGCAGTTGCACCCCTCCCCTGTGGCCGGGTGGGTGAGCTGTTGCTTATTAGTTATCTGCACCTGATATCTCTCCCAGGTAGCACTGGGGCTTATATTGTCTCTTACCGAGTTTAGATTATTATACAGCCATAAAGCTGTAAGTATGGCCTAATGTCTGTGTTTAAGTAAATGTCCCAATTTCTCTGTGATTTTTTTCCCCAAATACAAGCTTGTGATAGTACTTGCAATTTATATCTGTTCCATCTGTGCTGAAATCAGAATCATGAGTTATTAAAAGTAAGTGGTGTTTTCTTACACTGCAGTCTCCACTAGGGAGCTGGTGGGGTGGGGGTGGGAGTATTGTACATGGGGTTAAAAATTAGAGAATATATTTTTAATATATTTACAAAATGTAAATTACAGATTCCACAAAATAGGCTCCGAAGATATAACAAATATATTTTTACAGGTTTTTTTTCCGGTGTGGGACAATTAATTATAAAATGTAAACAACTCTACATAACCACAGGACCACCAGGAGCGGCCTACACTATACTGTGATGATGCACATACGCTGCAGGCCGTGCTGGCGGCATGTGGTTATTTCATTTATTGTTTTACGTTTCATTGATAAGAAACACAAATATAAACTTCTTTCTTAAAATCTTAAGAGAGAACGCTAGTTTCGATAAATAAAGGAAGCTGGTTGTCGGTTCTGACCAGTACTTTGTAGCTGGTGGCTTGAGAAAGCACTTTTGTCTGATTTGGTCTATTATAGTTCATGACCGGGGCACATCGTAGAAAGAAATAGATCAGTCTCAATGGAGAGAGGTACGGCCCAAGGTTCAGAGTCTCTGAGATCCGGATGCTGCTAGTACTCCTCCTCTTCGTCACCTGTGAAATGGTTTTGCTTCTTGCGGACGTTCCAATGTAAACACTCGGCCAAGCTGTCGAACCAGTCGTTCACTGGATCTCGGAAACAGATGGAAGGGACTGGGTAACAAGAGGTAGTGATGCTAATACTGGAACGACACAAGCAAAGATGTTTAGCAATGAGAGTGGGAAGATTAAGAACTGCAAGACATCAGCAAGGACCAGCTCCACGTCTGCTGAATCTCATGTCAAAGACAGAACATCCTGCAACCCTTCCCGTCTGGTTTTTTTTCACCGAAAAAAGGCTGGCCAGATGGGGAAGCAGAAAATGTGAATGTGCATCTCTCACAGCTGAGCAAATGTGCCCCAAACTCCCATAGAGGTGCAGAGAGTCACACATGAGCGGACTGCGCTCTATTATCTGTGAACGTTCCATAGTTCGGCAGTCAGTGAAAATGACACATGGGAACACCCCTTCTAAAACTGCATGGTGTCTGTTACTCCTGGAAATGTAGATTTGACAATTGGGTGTTACCATTCCCCTTGTCACTGGAATATATCCCTACAGAGTCTGACGGTTTGTAAATAACCCATTGACGAGAAGAGTGGTAACACCCAATTGTCAATTTAGACATGTTTCAAGTACAATAACAAAGGAATTGTACAATAGAAAGTTCGACGACTTGTAGCTGTTTAATTGTTATTTCATGGGGAACTAGCATAATTTTTTTTTTATTAAAACCAAAATTGTTAAACATTAATTTGTAGTTTTTTTTTTTTTTTTTTTTGAAGATTTCTTTAAGTTCTGTTTCCTTTCCATAATAATGGGGGTGAACATCTTGCCTGAACTGCTTTTAACAGTATTTAGATCTATCCATTGACATCTATGGGAGACTGTTGTGGGCATGCTTTGTGACCTGTGCAGGAAAGGGGAGGAGGTGAGCCGAAGCCATTACCTATTGTGAATGGTGGATTCTATGTTATCTATAGATAGGCATACTTGCAACAACAAGTAACACCTACGAAAATAATGAAAAGACTGCTGGGAAGAGATCTCTACAGCTTTTATATCTATATTACCCACATTAACATTGATTAAAAAAAAGCTGTAGAATCTGACATTCAGGTCGATGTCAGACTTGAACTGAATCAGACTTGTTTCTGCTTGGCCCAAATCAAATTTTTGTAAAAATTGCTCCGAGCTCTAACCTCCTTTTAGTGATAGGGGATGTTCACACGGCCTGTTGGATCCGAAAAACGCATTCAAAAGCAGGTGTGTGTTTGGATGCGTTTTGGCTGCAGCGGACACGCACCCTATAGTTTTAAATAGGGCGTCTGTTGCATCAAATGGATCAAGAATTGACATGTGAATTCTTTGAATGGATCCAAAACACACATCAGAAAGATGCATGTAAGCACGTATCAGCGATCATTCATCTAAAAGCTGATGCGTGTTTTACACTCAAAGCCATGTAAATCACACTGCACATTGTTAGAGGCGTTTGGGTCCGTTTAGGGTCCGAAACATGGAACCAAAAACGGATCCAACACGCCGTGTGAACATACCCATAGGATTAGAGCTAGAGGAAAAAAAAATTGTGTTCGGCTGATCATGTGTTGAACAGGGACAGATTAGTGGAGTAGTGACTATAACAACTATATATACCCTTTGTTTGGGTAACATTTGTAAAGAACCATCTCCTGCTTTATCTGTGCCTCCCACTCACCTGTCTCCGTGGCAGACCTCCTGCCTCTTCCTCCCATCAAAGGAGACCCAGGCTGTGTTTCGTGCATCAGGTGAAAGCATTATCTGAAAACAACACAGAGATTGAAACTCCTGAAGTGACTTTCAAATCAAAAGACCTCTTAGAAGAAATCGCTGCAGAATGTGCACTGTCATCCTGAATGTGGCTGTAGCAGGTTCTGACCTTTGTATATGGTGAATGCGCATATAACACAATGCATAATCCATCATATCTACACAGACTATTTCCTAATTGTATGATAGGTGTAGGAGAGAGAGGTGGAACCTGCATCTTATCTTTAAAAAGGGGGCACAGACCCCCATGCTGCACCATATGGGCAGAGAATGAACATAGAGGCAGGATCTACCTTTGCTCGATACTTATGTTATAATCGAGTGTAAATGTCTGTGGTGATGGTGGAACAACAGTATGACGCCATTTTATTATAACATGTTAAAGGGGACGGCCACAATTTTCTTCCCCCTCCCTCCCCCAATCATACTAGTGTCCATTTATACTTAAAAAAAAAAAAGGATACTCCCCGCACCTCAGATCCAGTGCTCCACCGTCCTCACTCTCTGCCGTTTTTCTATTTTTTTCTTGCCTCTTCTGAATTGGGACGTCACTGCCGCAGCGGTAACATGGCACTGCCCGACATCACTGTGTGGAAGTGAGCTGCCTGAATGTGGATGTCAGGCAGAGGCACAGGACAGCTGCAGTGGCAATGTCCCCGTTTGGAGGAGAAGGGGGTGGGGGGGGGGGGGCAGGCGGAAGACTACCAGCGGAGAGTGAGGACGGCACAGCGCTGAATCCGAGGGGAGAATCTTTTTTTTTTTTTTTTTTAACAAATTTGGCATCAGTATGATAAAATTAGAAATTAAAGGGATTGTCCACCTAAATTTTTTTCTAACAAACCTACATATTAGTATATGTATAGATTTCATACAATTCAAGTCTATTTAAATTTTTTTTTTTTTTTTTTACAAGTCAAGGGCTTGTTCGCACGGAGTTTTCACTCCGTGTTACAAGCGCTTTGTAGATCCGTCTTGGGGTCCGCTCTGTCGGTCCCCAAGACGGATATAAACAATTAGCAGTGACTATTACTGCTCGCTATTAGGAAGACGGAGCGGCGTTCAGATGAGAGATCGCCGCTGCGTGTTTCAAAAGCGGCGCTCGGGTCCATCTTGAAAAGAATTGCATGTCAGAACAGAACGGACCCCAAGACGGATCTACAAAGCACTAGTAACACGGAGTGAAAACTCCGTGTGAACAAGCCCTTAAAAGAAAGAGAAAAAAAAACTAAGAACCAAAACCGATGAATAAGCCACTGCTGCCTATGGCAATTCTCCAAGATGAATTCTTACTGGATTAAGCTTCCACCCCAAACTGAAGTCTTTCAGCTTGAACCAGTCCAGGCATTACTTGCTTCCATTGCACAGCACTGGTGCTGCTCAGGGTCTCATTCAGTCTGACTGGATCAACAACAACAAATATGTATAGGAACTAGTGTGTGTGCATAGTAGGAACCTACCTTTAACTCCACCCCAGCAGGTACAACTATTGGTCGGAAGGACAGAGAATGGGGACAGATGGGGGTGATCATAATGGCTGGTACATTTGGATGAATCATGGAGGCTCCGGCTGCAGCGGCATATGCGGTACTGCCAGTTGGGGTGGACACAATAACTCCTAAGAGGTAAAGAAATTTGATTAAAAACCTGAAAAAGTTTACAAAATGACATAAAGGCACGATATTATATTGTTTAACATAAGAATGAACTGCTGCTATTATTAAATTTACAAATAGACACCATATTCAGATACTATCAAATACAGCAACTTCCCGTCTCAAGGCCTTGGACCTTTAAAGGGGCTGTCTCACTACATTTATTCATGTTACCACAGTCCTGTTTTCTTGGTTTCACTTTGAATTCAGGGGCGTGTTTACTGGCTTCTACTAAGCTGCAGTAGAAGTCAGGTCTGTAGCTATAGCGACCAGCACTGGCAGCCTATAAGGAGAGATCAAACAGGTCTGTAGCTATAGCGACCACAGGAGCTGATGCAGCCCTTACAAGAGGGGAAATCTCAGAATAGGTAGGACACGGTTAATGGACAAATATTGCAAAGTGACTTGTTTTTGCAAGATCCTCAACATAAAAAGCAATCCTTGTAGTGAGACAACCCCGTTAAGTCCTATGTAGGTAACTCCAGACCAGTATAAGGAATAGAACAACTCTTTTAAGCCCTCTGAGTCAGGTTTGGTTTGTCTCATTGTGAACTCGCTTTGTATAATAGGTAGCTGTATTAGGTGTATGGCCTTCATCAGAAGTGGACATTTATTATGAAGCATTACCATCTCCTTGAACCTTAGTGATGAGATGCCCATCTAGGAAGACGTCTAAGTTGGACAGATAAGAAGAAGGGCCCCTGTCCACCACCACTTCATTCAGGACCTACAATTCAAAAAGAAGGACAAGTTAAGTCTACTAAAAAGCAGGAAAGACTTAATGAGAGGACATGCCGCCATCTTCTACTATGGCCTACAAGGGGTATGGTCTGCCGAGGAGCACATTGGGTGATATTTTTGGGAAGGGACAATCTGCAGGAAGCGCTCAATGTCTCATGTTACCGATTTAGACCAGGAAATGTGGAGTAGACTTCAGCCTTATACCTATGTTTGTGTGGCTCTCTTATGGCTGAAAGCAGTGATACTATATTAGCAATGGGTCATAAGAAACACTGCGCCAAAATGTTCAGATTCCATAAAGGTCTTCAACAAAAAGGAAGTGACTGACGTCTACAATTTTCACATGAGTTACTTAGCACTGATGCTCTCGACAGATCGTGATATTAGAAATACAAAAGGGTCAATTTGTGCTCACTGGAAAGTAATAAAATCTGGGTACAGGTAAATCATTATATACTCATCATGAGGACTACACACCACAGCTCACCTGATACTTGGTTTGTTTGACATGTTCCTTCTCTTGGCTGACAATGAGCCCGTTCTCTTCCAGACCGTTCTGCACTATTGCCTTCTTCTCCTTGTACTCTTTGTGCACCTTCACTTTTAGCCTGCTGCGGAGCACAAGTGCCGCATTACCTGGCCAGGGACATTGATAGAATTACATGTTATAACCATGTCAAACACATCAGTAGAGACAGCTTTATATTTTCAGTTGTACATGGTTCATAAAACTGGAAAGTATGGACAATCACATATACTGCGCTTCCCCTGCCACAAGCCAATCAGGTAATCGCTCTCCACTAGGAGACTCCATGTTTGCGGTAGGAAAGCCATAATGAGTACTGCAGTAGATGAGGTTATCAGCTTTAGCTAAATAAAGTCCCAACCTCTATTAAAGGGGTTTTGCCATGAAGTAAAATTGACGTGGGACATTCATAAATTAAATAATAAACATTTTCACCATTCATCATTATTAAAAATTCTGCACCGTTTTTCTTTAGCTGATCCTTTTGTGATCCATAGTATACAGCTCGTCTCCAGGGGATATGACCAGGGCTGAGAGCTCCTCAGTCCTGGTCGCACATGCTCAGACATCACCTCTCCTCTAAGGCAGCTACTGAGTGTCCATCCCCAGGTGCTGTCATTCTACTCCCGTCCTCTGTGCTCCTTATTAATAAGTCAAACAGTGCAAATAAATTAAAAAAGAAACCTTAATGAGCTATAGTGTATTGATAAAGAAAAAATAATCCACGGGTTTGGTTCCTGCAGGGATTTGAACCCAGGACCCTTGTGTCAGGAGGTAAAAAGCATTACCTCTAGGCTACAGTGTAGCTACTTGTACCTCTGTAAATAAACAGACCTTTCTTTGACTAGAGAGAGGAAAGGCCTGGTGATGTCATCCTGCTGGGTCACATGATATGCAATTCAAACAAATCCCACACACCCCCTTCTGAGCACACAGAGCTGAAGAGCTGGATACAGGAGGTATGAAATGAGATTGTGGCAAAACCCCTTTAACTAAACGCACCCTGAAATAAATGCTGTACATTCATCAAGGACATAAAAGGGGTATTCCCATTTAGGACATATCCATCATCTTCATTAATGAGGCAGCAAACAGAGGTGGCCACGTTCCCCGTTTTCCCCGAAAATTAGACAGCGTCTTATATTAATTTTTGCTCCTAAAGATGCACTACGTCTTATTTTCAGGGGATGTCTTGATGTCTTATTTTTCCACAAATAAATTATAGCATGCTATACTAGTGTGTGTGTGTATGTGTATGTATATATATATATATATATATATATATATATATATATATATATATAATATTTATATATTATATATATATGTATATATATATATCAAAGTTTAGAGTCACAAACCATAGAATATATGTATGTAAAGGACATTTTATGGCAGCTGCAGTGACTTCTCAAAGGATGGCAAATGTGACATGCTGGGACTTGTAGAACTAGAAGCATCAGCCATCCTCTGAGATGTGTGTGTGTCAGTATCATTGCTCTGTTCTCCACCCTCTTCCCTCTATTACTTACATGTACTTTGTCTCCTCTCCTGGGATGTTCGGGACCTGTGGTGACATCACAGTCACATGACTTCCCTGCACAGGTCCTTCATCCCTCTGCTAAGACATGATGTCCCAGGGCTGTTTCTCTCTGCCCACACTTGGACGGCCCTGTGTATAGGGAGCTGCAGCAATGACTTCTGCCTTGTCTTATTTTCAGGGGACGCCTTATATTGTAAAGTTTGAAAACAAAAAAAAAAAAAAAAAAAAAAAAAAACGCACCAATGATTATTTTAAGGGAAACACCGTACGTGGTCTCAAACCCTTCAATTCTATGGGAGTTGTATGTATGGGTGAGTAAGTTTCCTTGGCCAAACCGGGACTTCCAATTCAAGTGAACAATCAGGTCACTGCGGGTGGGGCACAAACAAGGATACCGTGGAAGGGGAATCCCCTTCTCAAGATAGGTGCAGGTCCCAGAGGTGGGTTCCAAATCTATTTTACATTTATGACACAAGGATATGCCATAAATGTCTAGGAAGGCTACATCCTTTTAGATGAAACACATTACATTTCATTTTGCCTCAGTTCATGTGACTTCTCTCCCATGTCCACTTGAAAAGTTCCCTACATACAAGGTAAACATCCCCATACACCTAGTCCTTTTGGGATACAATCGGCCAATATCTCTTTCTCTACATATCTCTGCCCTCACACCCCATCTCTCTATATAGTCAATTGCAGATGTATACTGTGATATAGCAAAGCATACTATACTCACATAGAAAGAATGATCTCGGGAGAGAGTTCTCTATTTCTATTTGTGTATATTATGCTCTGCTATATGCCACTTGTAGGCGGTATATGATGGCATAGACCTGCCATTGATTTCCATAGCAGCATTGTGGCATAAGCTTTCTTGTGTACCAGAGGGTGTAGATATACAGGGAGTCAATGGCAAACACATGAAAGTCTGACAACAGCCGGCTTCTCCTAAAGGATCTGCACAGTTTACGGAGATTTCTTTTTGTCCACACGGAGTTTTCACTCCGTGTTACAAGCGCTTTGTAGATCCGTCTTGGGGACCGACAGAGCGGTCCCCAAGCCGGATCTAACAATGAGCAGTGAGATTATCACTGCTTGCTATGCCGAACACGCAGCGGAGTTCACATGATGGATTGCCGCTGCATGTTTCAAAAGCGCAGCTCGGCTCCATCTTGAAAAGAATTGCATGTCACCACGCAGCGGCGATCCCTCATGTGAACACTGCTGCGTGTTTGGCATAGACAGCAGTGATAATCTCACGGCTAATTGCTTAGATCCGTCTCGGGGTCCGCTCTGTCGGTCCCCAAGACGGATCTACAAAGCGCTTGTAACACTGAGTGAAAACTCCATGTGAACAAGCCCTTTGTGTTCGGACAAAGAAACGTGCCGCCAGTAAACACACTATTCAAGTGATCAGAAAGCAGCTCAGGCAAAAGGTTCATACAAGAGCATTATTTACTGTCCAGGAGCATGGCTGCCCGTGGAGTGACCTCAGCCGCTGTCCTTACCTTCTATAACCTGAGTGACTTGAGTCTGGAAGTTGTCAAAACTAAAGGGAGTGAGAAACCCCAGTGATCCCAAGTGGAAAGCCATTACGGGAGGGACACTGTCCTGTAATACAGAAAAACAGGTTGACATGCAAACCCTGAAGAATCAGCAGAAGAAACAGATTTGCTGGAATATACCCTGTTTCCCCGAAAATAAGACACCCCCGAAAATAAGACATAGTACATTTTCTTTCATGCAATTCAGAGTTCAGCTGCTTATGCTGATGTTTGTGATGAAATCAACAATAAATGTGAATTATTGTTCATAGAAAAAAAAACATCCCCTAAAAATAAGTCTTAGCTCGTCTTTAGGAGCAAGAATTAATATAGGACACTGTCTTATTTTCGGGGAAACAGGGTAGTTGTTCTTCTCACAGGAGCGCGCTGAGAGGTCACTGATGTAATGAACTCACGAGTGATTTGTATACATGGTGTGCCATTACAAACCCCTCATCTCTGTGCACTTCCCGAGAAGCCTTTCTTAGGATAAAGCAAAGAATATGCAGAAATGACAAAAATCTTCAGAAGATGTCCTTAAAGGGGTTTTCTCATCACATTGATTAGCTTCAAAACTTGTAGACAAAAAGGTAAATAAAGGACTATTACCAAATACATTGCTGCACTGATTTTGCTTCTCTTCTGAGGTAAGAGCAGTTCTCATCTCCTGCTTGTGTAAACAAGCTTCCCTAGGTTACAACAACCTCTCTGCTCTCAGTACTCCAGTTGCCCTGGCTAACATCACTCCCTGCTGTGTCTTATCAGCAACATCTGGTTTATCCATATTACTGGAAAACTTTAACCCTTTAGCTCTATAGCCTTGTGCCCTGCTGTTTAAACCCTTTTGTTAGCAATGTCCTTCTAACAGGCTCAGCTAGTAATAACAGAGTTGAAATGTCAGTCACTGCTGTAGAACCGCCCACAGCCTGACCAGGAAGTGTGACCCTGAAGTTGGCTGTGAAGCTCAGGCTCTGCGAGTGATAACTTCCCTTTAACCATCAATGCCTATACTCTCATCACACCACTTCGGTAAATAAAGAAGTAGTAGAAGATTGTAAAAAATACACGTTTCTAGAAACGGCTCCTCTTTTCTCATGGTCTGTCTGGTACTGGAGCTTATTCTTTACAAGGTAAATCCTGCAGTACCAGACATAGCCTAAGGACAATGAGTGGCGCTGTTTGTAGAAACAAATACAAGTATTTTTAATATATCTCAGGCACCTCTTTAATATCTTGGCTTATCCTGCATATTTTGACCTGAATGTCGTTTGAGACCTTATAGTTAAAGGGAACCTGTCGCATTGCACCTATCTGATCTGTGGACAGCATGTTCTGGAGCTGAGCAGATGGAGATATAGTTCTGAGGGAAAAGATTTAGTAGAACTTGGAGGTTATTCATTTAAAATCTGCTCATTCTGTTTTAAGGAGTCCAGTGGGCGGCTTCTCAATGACTGGAAGGCTGTCAGTCACCGATGAGACCGCCCACTGGACTCTAAAGCAGAAGCAGCAGAAATTTAAATGAAACTACAGGTTCTGCTAAATCATTTCCCACAAAACTATATATCAATCTGCTCGGCTCATCCTACTCTATAACATGCTGCCTGCAGATCTGAAAGCATCATCACTGTGACAGGATCCCTTTAAGGGCAATCACACTACAGCGAGGTTAGCAGTTTGCAAGCCTAAGACAAGTGTGATCAGCCTTGGAGTCAGATTCTGTAAGATGTACATGCTCATCAATAATGTGATTTAAAGGGGTTGTGCAGGATCATAAAACCAAAGCGGCCAACTTTCAGTAAATGCTTGAACTCTTATTCTAAAACAGATTTTGGTTATTTTACACTCTTATAAAGCAGAGCTGAACAAGGACACAAGGGCTTCTGGAAACCAAATGAGCATGAACAGGCTGTATGGCAAGTAATGTAGAGGCCCTTTTACATGGGACAAGTATCACTAGGATCGAACACAGAACAACTTTATAAAAAGCGGTTCGGTGCTAGTTTACCCCGGCCGATGCATGTGGAGTAGGGAACGAATGATCATTTGTCCCCCAAACATGTCGCATCATGTGGCGGCACATCTGCGTATGGGGGAAGACGTGCTGCCAAACAATCAGCGTTTTTTCTACCCACAAAAATTATATTCCAACAAGTTTTTGTTGGCTGATCGAAGGCATGCGATTCATTCTATAAATAACGAAGATCTGAGGGCTTAAAGGGGTTCTCTCACTACTAGGATTGCTTTTTATGTTAAAGAGCTTGCAAAAACAAGTCACTTTGCAATATATGTCCATTGACAGTGTCCTACCTATTCCTAGATATCCCCTCTTGTATGGGCTGCATCAGCTCCTAAGGTCGCTATAGCTACAGACCTGTTTGATCTCTCATGATAGGCTGCCAACGCTGGTTGCTATGGCTACAGACCTGGCTTCTACTGCAGCCTAGTAGAAGCCAGTAAACACGCCCCTGAATTCAAAGTGAAACCGAGAAAACAGGACTGAGGTGAGATGAATCGATGTAGTGAGACAACCCCTTTAATGTCAAATATGGCCTACTCTTAAAAACAGGTGGCGTGGTTGTGAGCTTGAGATCATTCATAGAAATTTCCATCATGTTGGAAAATCTTTGTGATATACAGAACTTTCATGTTTCTTACAGGAAACACAAGTATCAGCCTCTCCATGATCAAGTGGGCAAAGAGGTTTTGAGACTGGTCGGATGGCGGTGTTTGTGGAACATCTGCCCACGTTGGACCATGTGTGGTTTCATGATGCTCCTGAGCTTACAACATGGGGCCTTATGTATGAAAACTGTCTAGCAGGAAGACTATCTTTGTTGCCCATAGCAACCAATCAGAGCCCAAAGCAACCAATCAGAGCCCAGCTATAAGTTTCTGGAGCACTACATAAAATTTAAAACCGAGCCCTGACTGCTTGCCATGAGCTCTGACTGCTCGCTATGAGCTAATTAGTTTTCATACATAAGGCCCAGGGTGCTGGGCAGAAGTTTCCAAACAAACAGTAGGTTGACCCAGGTGGATCAAGAGCAGGCATCCTCAAACTGCGGCCCCCAGCTGTTCATGCATTTATTATAATCTATAACAGTGGGAATGATGGGAGTTGTAGTTTCCCAACAGCTGGAGGGCCGCAGTTTGAGGATGCCTGATCAAGAGCCTCTAACATATTTCAATATTTCCATGTTCTTCCATCACTGACGGGTAAACCGGGCAGATTTTCTAAGATGATCCAGAATGCATCAAAGACCATAAATATGATGAAACCTCTTTGAGACCAATGAAAACTGCAAGAAATTCATCTTTAAAAGTGTAGTCCTCCTAAAGACGAGAGGGCCACCATACATAAAACATAAGGAAATTATAAAGCAGTCATAGATAGATGTGGTCTGGCTGCAGAAGGTCTTCTCAAAGAGGTAGTACCCCTGTTTCCCCGAAAATAAGACAGTGTCTTATATAAATTTTTCTCCTAAAGACGAACTAAGACTTTTAGGCCTCGTTCACATGGCTTATTTGGGCGTGGATTGGAGCCGTACTGCGCGCCGGATTAGCACTGCAGTACGGCTCCAATCCGTCCCTGTCATTACGGTAATCCACTGCTCTCATAGAGAACAGTGGAATCCGTCGCTCCTCCCCGCTCGGCAAATCCGCCGCGGGGGGAGAAAGTGACATGAACATTATTAACGGCGCGGACGCGCCGTAAACAATGCATTGTCTATGGAGCCGGGAGCGGCGCCCCTGCTGTGCTCCGGCCCCGCCCCCGGCCCGCCCCGTATTCACGGCGGCATTGTGTGGTGAATACGGCCAACAAACCCGTCGGGAATAAGCAGTGTGAACACGGCCTTAGGGGATGTTTTTTTTCTATGAACAATAATTCACATTTATTGTTAAACAAAACATTAACCTGTATTAATCTACTGTAGAGATTTCATCACAAACGTCAGCAGAAGCAGTCATACTCTGAATTTCATAACTAAGAATGCACCATGTCTTATTTTCTGAGAAACAGGGTATTTTGGACCATTTTTATATAGGTGTATTTTAACTGGGTGGAGTTCCCATTACTAGAACCACAGTCGTCACGTTAAATACAAATATTTGACCAGATGACCAGAACCGACCTGGAAAAGTGACGATGCGTACAGCAAGGTCCCATCTCCTCCGAGGCAAATAATGAAGTCAATCTGGTTGGAGATGTCATCAAAATCTGGTAAAATGATTAAACATTCAGATCAGAACTCGGGAAAGTTACTGTTATTTTTACTGACTGCCTCCCACATCAAATAAAGAGCTGGGTGTGGAGGGAACATAATGCAGGCTCAACTTTAACTCGAAATCACTGCCAAATTACAAAAGACAAACCCAAACGTTCTGGAACACGGAGGATCATGGCCCAATGTAGAGAGCAACCAATAGGCCCCCTAAGAATAGCACTCTGCTAGTTTCTTAAAGGGGTTTTGCCACGAAGTAAAATTGACGTTGGAAGCTTGCAAATGAAATAAACATTTTCACCATTCATCATTATTGAAAATTCTGCACCGTTTTTGTTTTAGCTGCTCCTTTAGTGATCCATTGTTTACAGCTCATCTCCATGGGATATGACCAGGGCTGAGAGCTCCTCACTCCTGGTCGCACATGCTCAGATGTCACCTCTCCTCTCAGGCAGCTACTGAGTGTTAAAACCCCAGGTGCTGTCACTCTACTCCTTAGTAATTAGTCAAACAGTGCAAATAAATAAAAAAGAAACCTCAATGAGGTCTGTGCATTGATAAAGAGAAAAAAAAATTCACAGGTTTGGTTCCTGCAGGGATTTGAACCAAGGACCTTTGTGCCTGGAGGCAAAAACTTTACCTCTCAGCTACTCACAATGCTTTACATAAACAGACCTTGATTTGACTACAGAGAGGAAAGGCCTGATGATGTCATCCTGCAGGGTCACATGATGTGCAATTCAAACAAATCACACACGCCCCCTTCTGAGCACACAGAGCTGAAGAGCTGGATACAGGACGTATGAGATGAGATCGTGGCAAAACCCCTTTAAGAGTCAGGAAGACGAGTCATGTAACACCGGCAGCTACCTATATAGGAAAAAAAAAAATGGTTCTGCTGTTCTTCCAGAAAACATTACAATGCTAATCCACACAGACATATCCGATTTCCTTGAAATTTCATACTATGTGGGGAAAACTGCTGTGACATTAGCGACAGGTCCAGTCCACTCTGCAGGGCATTCCTACTTCTAATACATAAAAATGTGACGTTCACTATACACTGGATAGTTCATGATATATCCCAGGTATGTACATTACATCTAGTCTGTCAATATTATCCCGCATGCTCAATTACTATAGGATACGATGCAGACACTCACTTCTACTGGACCTCACACAATTTAAAGGAACGCTTAAAAGAAAAAAAAAAACACTTCCCTATCTCCTTTGAGAAAAAAAAAAAAAAAAAAAAGATAAGTAGATATCCACCTATATAAATATCTATCTATATTCTCCTACATGTATCCAGGAAATCAGCCTCCCCTTCCTCCCTCCCACAATCCTGTGCCTAGCTACAAGGCAGCTGGCTGCAGAAGGAGCCTCCCCCCTGTTCTGTCTGCAATAGAAGATGAAGGAAGTTATACCTCCCTCAAATGGCTAAGCTTCACTCCCTCCAGCATGCCTACAGCCAATAATGGAAGACATTGGAAGGCAATTAATCCCATGTTCTCTACAGGATTTCTACAAAGAACATGCAGAACACGCTGTAGAATATCAGTGGGGACAAATGGATCTCCTTTTTACTTCTATCATTCAATACATTGAATCTTTGACAGAGGTGTTCTAATGTGAGGCTGAAAATTCACCGAGATGCGATTCTGCATTGTAATAATGAACACAAATTGAGATCGAGTCAATAAAAATGCGGCTTTCCAGATTTGGCAGAATTTAGTGAACTTTCTACCCAGATATTTGTAAAGCAACAAGTAAAACAGAACTGTGGGGGATACCTTCTCGAAAAGTGCAAAACTTCTTCTTGACTGGTCCAAAATTGTCATCGTTCACAATGGCCGGGTCCTCCAAGACCTTCTTCTCCACATAAACAATCATGTTCTTCTGCTAAATAAAGATACAGGCATTAACACTAACCACCAGTAGTCACCAAGTTCCATGCACACCATGCCAGGTCACCAGAGACTGGCGTTTGCTGGGGGCATGCACACAGATACCCTGCATTGTATCTGCTTTACTGGAGTCCTCATTACGCCATATACAGGCAGTCCCCAACTTACATCTGTCCCCTAGTTACAAACGGAAACTTATGGGGCATGCTGGCACTTGTAGTTCCATTTTCCACAGCAGATAGTAGCTGTAGAATGACAAGTTCCAGCATGCCACAGCAACACATGAGGTGAAATCCTATTAACAGGGGTACATACAACAAAACAAGTGTAAAAACCTCTCTGCACTACCCAAAACTAAAAAAAAAAAAAAAAAACCTTTTGTGCTGGAGTTACAGTTAATAAATGTACCTGTTCCGACTTGCATACAAATTCAACTTAAGAACAAACCTACAGTCCCTATCCCGTTTGTAACCCAGGGACTGCCTGTACATACATTTCGATTTTTAAATAAGACATATTTTACCTTAAAAAAAATAAAAAAAATAAAGAATTCCTCTGTCCAAATATTCAGTCCTCCCACCAAATGTAATCTACCGACTACAGCCAGAGGTGAAATGTTATATATATCTGACTCTACTAAACAAATGGGACCACCATACATGTGGTGGCACCAAGCCCTGCAGAACCAGGAGTGGTATTGGTACAGGTTTCAGCTTATAAAGGAGGAAAACTCCATTACTCATCCTCCCGAGGACTGCCTTGGCTAAGACGCATTCTTCTCATATTATATCGGAGATATTAAAGAGGTATTCCCACCATATACATTGATGGCATATCAAAAGGCTATGCCATCAACATCCGACAAGTGCGGGTCCCAAGAGTGGGTCTAGACCAGGGGTTCCCAAACTCCAGTCCTCACACCCCACCAACAGGTCATGTTTTCAGAAGGCACTGACAATAATTAAATCACTTGTGCACTGCTAAGGAAAGCCAGAAAACATGACCTGTTGGTGGGGCGTGAGGACTGGAGTTTGGGAACCTCTAGACCTATCTCTAGAATGAGCCCTGAAACTCTCCGCTTTTAACGCAGAGGTGGTTGGGACTCTCATTGAAACCAATGGGAGTTCCAAGTACAGCCGAGCCCACAACTATCAGACACTGACAGCATATCCTATCAATGTGACATCAAGGTATATAGTGAGACAACCGCTTTATGCTTAATATACACTATACAGATATAACTATCAAGGAACCTATCAAACATTTCATTATACTTCCATACCCAGCTGCGGTGATCGAGCTGGCAGATCGTCCTGATCACTGGCTGCAGTCTGTACAAATTTTCAAGCCTTCCCATTTCCCCCTCAATTGTCTGTATTCACTTATTGCTTGTCATAAAGGAGAAATAACACCGAGTTGCCAGCTCCTCTTCACAGCAAAGACCATGCTCGGAAAACCTGTCCCATTAAACAGCCACTTGCAAAGCGTAAGAAAAAATTATTTTCCAGCACGGTTTAAGTGAATGAATAAGATACAAAAATGTATTGGTACTCACATAAAAGCATGATGCATATCACAGTGGAAGGTGGTAGATGTACAGACCACACTGAGAAAACAGCCTACGCGTTTCGAGCACTTAGCATGTGCTCTTAATCATGGTTAAGATACAACTAGCAGATAGACATATATACATAAAAATACCTGCAAATATATAATTGTATACTTATATGTATACTGATGAGATACAATTTATTTTTATGTATATATAGGTCTGTTAGTTGTACCTTAGCCATGATTAAGAGCACATGCTAAGTGCTTGAAATGCGTAGGCTGTTTTCTCAGTGTGGTTTTATGCGAGTACCAATAAATTTTTGTATTTTATTCATTCACTTAAACTGTGCTGGAAAATAATTCTTTTTTTTTTACGTTTTGTCATAAAGGAGCCCTCGCTATCAATACGAAAATGATGGGAGCACAGAGGAAACTCTATGCAGAAACACACAGACTACAGCTGGGAACAGGGCGGATGTGCTGGCTGAACGGCCGGGTAGAAAGAATTGAAAACGTATACATTTTATATGGAATGGCACACAACCCCAAGTGACAACCTCTATGCGATGCGCCAGCGTGGGATCCCGCTTACCTCTGTAAGGAACACACACAGTTCCTTGAAGGGCTGCAGCAGACTGGCATCTCTGACCTTCTTGATCACCAGCACACTTTTGGGTGGCTTGTTCCACGTCAGTAGCTGGCTGGCAGGGTCCTGGATATGCCTAAAAAGTCAGCGTTTAAAAAGAAAGGACAATGAGAAATCGTGACATTTCCCACAAAATAAATCATTCATCATCCGCCTCTCCAGAATCTGCCCAGTGAGACTCCAACAGCCCTGCCAAGATCGGGGCCCTGCACTCCGAATGGCGGCATCTTCAAAGCACCTTGAGTGGTGACTGCACAGCGAGGTCACGAGTCTTAAGAAGAGGTCGGAGCATTTTGTAGTCAGATAGATGGCGAACATGCTGGCGAGACGTGTGACTGAGCCGGGCACAGTATGTGGTTTCCAGTACGGTATGCGGAGAGCAAAGAATTGTTTTCTCCTGGACAAGCGGAGGATATCGGAAGAGAAAAAGCAGCCGCTGATGCAAGCGGCAAAGTGATTTGTGTCTCGGGGCTCCCGCTGGATCCATAAAGTGGGCTGTTCACTAGACGACTCCAAGAGCCAATCAGGAACATAACGAACATTGAAATGTGGTGAATGGAAGATGTCGATTTAAAGACGATACAAGACCAGGACAAGGACACACTCCCGAGAATGGCCAGAATAGGGCACCTTCTTCTTGCCTTTTAGAGAGCACTTACCTCAATGACCTAGAAAGGAGCTATCATCTATGCTACTAAGGTAAGAGTTGGTAGGAGACAACCCAACAAATTGTTCCCACCATATTTAATTTTGATTACGATAGGTCATCATTACCCATTCTATGGGGTCTGTGCTGGGACCACCCTGACCCCTAGAATACAGGGGCTGCAAAGCTCAGTAAATTGTAGCATCTCTTTTGGATTTTATTTTATGCAATTGTGGCTCCATTGCTGTAAGAAAAAGTGGGGAACCCAGGTGTAAAGTCATAAGCCAGCCATGTGCCATCACTACATAAGGCGACCACCGCCAGCCCCAAAAGGGGAGATGCACATAATTTAGAACATTTACCCCAACACTATCATTATCAGGACATCAGTTGGTGACTTAAGATATTCTGCAAGGACGGAAATAATTTTTGCAGAAACTCTAGGCGCCCATACACATTGAATAGTAGTCAGCCGAATACTCGTTCGACCAACAGGTATTCCTCCTAACTCCAAAATGCATGCGTTTTCCATGGGGAGAGCACAGGACAGAAAACCACTGCTACACACATCATGGCAGCAGCTCATTGCCACAGAAGACAAAAAGGATTGGCCACTAAAATTCGACTTTCCCAATCCTTCTCTCCTCAGACATCAGTTGTCCAGTCCCAAGTCCGATAAAGGAGGGACAAGATCACATTAGTGTTCCCCAACCTTGTGTCTCTACAGCTGCTGGGAAACTACAACTCCCAGCATTTCCTGATCGCTATAAGCTGGAGCGCCACAGGTTGCAGAACATTTTATCAGCTCATACTGACAACATTCTCGGTCTTCTCGCAGCAACAAAGGGTATGTGTAACCCAAGTCTTACTCAAAAGGATGAATAATGCATTGCAACACGTCAAGTAATGGCTCCATATCTATTGTACATGAAGAAACATATATACTGTTCCGAAAACAAAGTCAGTGTGTAGAGCCGCTGAGCGGGGACCCAACTACCATGTCCTGCCTTTGTTTCACTCTACCGAATATTTTAGTATTCTCATTGCTAATTTATGGCGGCCCTGACCTCAAATCCGTAAGTAAAGGATTAGGAGAGATTTACAAGAACACTACAGAACCAAAAAGGAACCACACATCTAAAGGTTTAAAAAAAACAAACCACTTTATTACAAGAAAACTGAGTACTTAAAGGGTTATCTCACTACATTGATTCATCTTACCTCACTCCTGTTTTCGCAGTTTCATTTTGAATTCAGGGACGTGTTTACTGGCTTTTACTAGGCTGCAGTAGAAGCCAGGTCTGTAGCTACAGCAACCAGTGCTGGCAGCCTATCATAAAGGATTGAACAGGTCTGTAGCTATAGCGTACCTGAAGAGCTGATGCAGCCCATACAAGAGGGGATATCTAGGAATAGGTAGGACACTGTTAATGGACACATATTGCAAAGTGACTTGTTTTTACAATATATTAAACATTAAAAGCAATCCTTGTAGTGAGACAACCCCTTTAACGGGATTATCATACTTAATCATGTGTCTGTATTGTCATATTTACTTCCCTTTCCCTGCTCCCACCTTCAGGTGTCATTTAGGCTTTATTTTGTTCTTTTGTAAGAACACTGCCTCCCCAAGCTGACTGTAGCCACAGAACGGCACTCCGCTGACCACTTCTGAGGGCCCCAGCTCCAAGACCCGCACCGATCGAAATCACGGAGATGTCAATATGATTTTTAGTCTATGTTCACACTGCATTTGTGATGTCTGTGCGCACTGGGCAAACCTCCCAACATGCTCACAAAGCATGTTGTACATACGGTAGAGCCAAGTGCCAGACAAAATGATTTGATAATACTAGAAGTGGGGTGTAAATATAGTAAAAAGGGGGTGTTAGGTAGCTCCGGATTTGATTATACTGGTTAGGGATGCAAGGCAGCTCTGGATGTGATTACACTTGTAGGGTGGTATAAGGCAGCTCTGGATATGAGAATACATTACTGGGAGGGGTATAAAGCAGCTCTGGATGTGATAATACTGGGAGGGGTATAAAGCAGCTCTGGATGTGATAATACTGGGAGGGGTATAAAGCAGCTCTGGATGTGATAATACTGGGAGGGAGGTGTAAGGCAGCTCTGGATATGATAATACTGGGAGGGGGTGTAAGGCAGCTCTGGATGTGATAATACTAGAAGGGGGTGTAAGGCAGCTCTGGATGTGATTATACTAGAAGGGGGTGTAAGGCAGCTCTGGATATGATAATACTGGGAAGGGATGCAAGGCAGCTCTGGATGTGATTACACTAGAAGGGGGGTTAAAAGGGAGGCACTCTGGATATGAGAATACATTACTGGGAGGGGTATAAAGCAGCTCTGGATATGATAATACTGGGAGTGGGTGTAAGGCAGCTCTGGATGTGATTATACTAGAAGGGGGTGTAAGGCAGCTCTGGATATGATAATACTGGGAGGGGGTGTAAGGCAGCTCTGGATGTGATAATACTGGGAGGGGTATAAGGCAGCTCTGGATGTGATTATACTAGAAGGGGGTGTAAGGCAGCTCTGGATATGATAATACTGGGAGGGGGTGTAAGGCAGCTCTGGATATGATAATACTAGAAGGGGGTGTAAGGCAGCTCTGGATATGATAATACTGGGAGGGGTATAAAGCAGCTCTGGATGTGATAATACTGGAAGGGGGTTGTAAAGCAGCTCTCTATGTGATAATACTGGGAGGAGGGTGTGAGGCTGGATCCACACAGCTTCAGACTAAAACCGTCCGAAAGTTGACGGTTTTTTGTCCAATGCACGACCGCGGTTTTTGTTGCGGTTTTGTCAAAAACTGTGGTCTGTTCTGTTTTTTTTTGCCGTCGGCCCATGCAATTTATTGTACCCATGGCAAATACAATTGATTGTATGTGAAACGGACGGCAAAACGCTGACGTATTTAGAACATGTTCCGAAATACGCTGGCACCAGAAAACAATTGGGAAAGAAGATGACCAGGTCGTTCTTTTTTTCTCTTACAGTCTGTGGGCATGCAAAATGATCCAATTTTCCGTGATTTTGGAATCCTAAAACCGCTGAAAATACGATAGTTTTTGCATGCTGTGTAGACAATAGCCTAAAGCAGCTCTGGGTGTGACAAAACTAGGAGGGGGGTATAAAGCGGCTCTGGACGTGACAATACTTGGAGGGGTGTGTAAAGCAGTTCTGGGTGCAAATATACTAGAAGGGGGTGTAAGGCAGCTCTGGGGATGATAATACAGGGAGGGAGGTTTCTGGGTGTAAATATGTTGATGACATCTCATTGTGGGCAGTATAAAATGGTATTGGGCGTGATTACAGGGCTCCCAGATGATAATCCAAATGATTCGCGACTAGCCCTGCATCCAGACACCCCAAGCTTTTGTAATAGCCCATGGTCTAAAGCAGGGCTCCCCAACTCCGGACCTCAAAGCCCACCAACAGGTTATGTTTTCAGGATATCCCACAGAATGCATTGACAATAATGAAATCACCTGTGCAATGCTAAGGAAAACCAGAAAACATGACCTGTTGGTGGGTCTTGAGGACTGG
Source organism: Phyllomedusa bahiana (assembly GCA_025379985.1). NCBI lineage: Eukaryota > Metazoa > Chordata > Amphibia > Anura > Hylidae > Phyllomedusa > Phyllomedusa bahiana. The sequence goes on along the minus strand of JAODAL010016251.1, from coordinate 31,841 downwards.
AGTTGAGGACCCCTGGTCTAAAGTCTACTAAATCAACCACTGATAAAGGTGGAGAGAGAGGAGTTGGAGTGACAGTGCAGTGGTCACCTGTAGGTCGAAGTACTTGTAGGTGCTCTGATAACTGCTTGGAGCAGTGGTAAATGGGATATGAAACGAGAAGAATGCTGGACTTAAACTGGTGTAAGGCCCACTCGTATCACGTTTATCGTGTTATCCATTGAGATATGATGAAAAAAATAAATCCGGACAGATTTCGCATCAGGGTGGTGACAGACAGACATCCATAGGACAAAATTGGACTATGTTAGCCCTATTTATTGAGAATATATGCTTTCTACATTGGATACAAAAGCGTGGCATAAATATTTCATGGTATTCCAACGGTTACCACAGACCATGAACAGAAACGCATTTTCATTTTAAAAAACAAGAACAAAACCTAACACCACACAAACACTTGTGGCATTTTCGGCCGAAAAACGCTGCAATTAGATGGTAGCCAAGTCAAGTGTAGGAGCCATTGGCTTCTGTTGTTTTTTCATCCTTGAGCACTGCAAGTAGGTTGCACAAGATGCGCAGCACTGCAGGAAGTCCATCTAGTAAGGCTAGGTCTACACTGCATTGGACAAAAACCGGCCGAAAGTTGCACGTTATTTTTGTCATGTTCTGTGCAAAAAACACAGTCGTTTCTCAATTGATTATATGGGAAGACAAATAAAACACACCTCAAAACGCCGGCGCCAAAAGAAGAGCAGAGAAAAAAAACCGACCTGTCTAGACTACAGGTCGTCTTTTCTATTAAAGGCTATGGGCTGCCTAAACGATCGTATTTTCGGCGGTTTTAGGATCCTAAAACTGCCGAAAATACGATCGTATATCATTGTAATGGAGAAATATCTTAAGAGTGCTTTCGCACGGAGCATTTTTTGGTGTGTTTGACGCTTTTCTTTTGCAGAAATACACAGCAATTATTGCTGGACATTTCTGCAAAATAAAAAAAAAAAAAAAAAAGAAAAACACCAAAAAACGCATCAAAAAGTGATCTGGGTGAAAGCACCCTTATAGGCAGCTCACCCATTAAATGTTCTAGGAAAGATGGAGGACAATCCAAGGGACAGTCAGACCATGTGTTACTCGGCTTTCCCAGAAACGGATAAAACAGAGAGCTGCTTTTATGAAGTCTTTGATGAGCCCAGCAGAAGTATAAGACACAAGATGGATACATAAGTAGTTGCCCTGTATACAGGGGAATGAACTGCTCCACTTCATGTCACACTCAGGGGCAGCTCATTGTGACGAGCAGACGGAGGGGACGTGAGAAGCATGGTCACATCAGAAACAGCTGATCTACAGATTTCCTATAGAGCCCCAGCACAGCGATGGTCAGCAGCCTGTGGCTCTGCAGCTCTTATAACACCATCTGTGAATGGCTGAAGGTTGCAGAGTCCGACTCTAGACCTGCAATGGTGCAAGCGCCAACACCAATCTACTCTCCTGCACATTACTGTATACAGAGTCTTGTAGGCAACAAGCTGCCCCTTGCCCTGCAGAGTTATACATAAAGTCAACATGTGTAGAGCTTTTCACCACCACTTAAATCTGCAGTAAAATCTGCATTAGTGACATGCATAGCCTGCTGCAGATTGCTGAAAGTTTCACCCCTGCTACACTGAAAAATGCAAAATCCGCATTAAGAATCTGCAACATAGATGTTAGGAGGTTTTCATAGCCTGTGGATGGGCACGATAGGTTCACATCCTATCGTAACGGTGTGGAATCCGCATCTAAAATCTGTGCTAACCCAGTGCGAGTTTTGGATGCGAATTTGCTATTTCAGACCGTGTTCTGGAGCTGAATTTAGAGGTGGATTTTAGCTTCCACATAAGGGTATGTTCATACAGCGGATTTGGTTGCGGATTCCGGTGCGGATTTAAAGGGGTTGTCTCACTACAAGGATTGCTTTTTATGTTAAAGATCTTGCAAAAACAAGTCACTTTGTAATGTATGCCCATTACCGGTATCCTATCTATTCTGAGATATTCCCTCTTGAATGGGCTGCATCAGCTCTTCAGGTCGCTATAGCTACAGACCTGTTTGATCTATCCTGATAGGCTGCCAGCACTAGTTGCTATAGCTACAGACCTGGCTTCTACTGCAGCCTAGTGGAAGCCAGTAAACATGCCCCTGAATTCAAACTGAAACCAAGAAAACAGGACAAATCAATGTAGTGAGACAACCCCTTTAATGCTGAACCCACCTCAGCGTCAAAATCTGACTGCAATCCGGCTCACATTGTTACAGAAAACCTGCATTGCAGTGCACAAGCCGCGGATTTTCCTCAGCGTGGTTTATTTTCAGCACTGAAAAAGAACAAAATGTCAATTCTTGAGGTAGATTCAGCACCTAATCCCCGCATAGTATATAGAGACTGAAATCTGCCTCTGAAAATAGCGTCAAATCCACGAATACTGTCACGGATTTTGCCCGTGGATTCCACAACGATTTAGTGCTGCAAATTGGCGGTGTGAACGCTCCCTACTATGTGCAGGTCCATAGCTGAAACCACCTCAAGAATAGAAATGCAAGATCTTTTTCAGTGTTGTGTGCACTGCGACTGTATTCTTCTATTAGAAACAACGTGAGCCGGGTTGTAGTCTTGGACACAGTTTTGCTGCTGGATGAACCTACCCTAAAATTTTGTCTATTTGCTGCTACTGGCGCACACACACCTATATCAACACTAACTTCACACTTGCAGGTTTGCACAGTTGTCTAAGCACCTAGCTAAAAACCAACTTCACACAAAGAAATGAGGTGCAGAAGAGGCGTTTTATTCCTCCATGCTGAAAAGCGGCGTTTCAGCTCCCTCACAGAGAATTTATTAAGCCATGACAACATGGGATAGTTCAGGTTTATCCAAGGTGTGGCAAGGTGGCAATTCGTGTCGACTTGAACACACAGTTCTCGCAAATCAGAAAACATATAAATTTTTAGTAATGTGAGGCAAGTATATAGCAGCATAACAGGCAAATACATATATAGGGCCTCATTGATAAAAACGGTCTAGCAGCAAAACTGTCCTTGTTGCCCTTGGCGACCAATCAGAGCTCAGCTTTCATTTCTTTTACTGCTCTGGAAAAATGTAAGCCAAGCTCTGATTGGTTGCTATGAGGCCTGGCTGGTTGCTATGGGCAACAAGGACAGTCTTGCTGTTAGACCATTTTCATACACGAGTCCCATTGTGTATAGCTGTATAAAAGTGCATCTTGCAACAAGTGATTAGTGTATGCTCATATGGCGTTTTTCAGGCCGTGTTTTAGGGCATTTAACGCACTAGAAAATGGCACAAAATCGCCTTCAGACGACAAGCTTGAAATCTTCCTTCGTTGAATATAACGTAAAACACATTTTGTTGTTCACACGAAGCATATTTCACAAGCCGTTTTCAGGCGCAGTTATGGCCGTAAAAATAAGGGACGTCATTTCTTGAGGCGTTTTCGTTCGTAAAATCCTCATAGGAAACAAAGGGGATGGGATTTTTCAAAATACGCCTCTAATCGGGTGGGGTTTTTTTTTATTTATTTTTTTAACCGATTTGGAAGAGGAAATTTACACTTCAAAAAAACGCAGTGTGAATGTGCCCTTACACATCTATACACTATACTCTTCTGTATCACATTACTGAAATGTATTTGATTTGTGAAACTTGTATATTCACATTAGCACTATTTGCCATCACTGTATACAGCCTATATAAACCTGAACATTCACACGATCCAGGGCTTGACAAGGGCTTTCTTCTTAGCATGGAGGAATAAATCGCTCTTCTGCACCTTCTTCGTGTGGAGTGCAGTGAAGTTGGTTTTCTATTTCATAATAAGCTTTAGAACTTAAGGCTTTTTTTGCCGGCACCCAATTTTCTTAGTTTTTTTTCTGGGGTACGTTTTTTTTCTTATCTATATATCTGTCTGTACAGACACATGTTCTTTGAAAAACAGTAGGCATCACATTCAGATTCCTAAATTGCCCCAAAACAAGCCTCCATGCACCAGGACTCTCATGTTCACATGGCTTAAAATGGGACGCATCTCGCCCCGTATTTCATGGCGTACTGCGCTAAATACGAGGCGAGGTACGTCCCAGTCATTACGGTAATCCACAGTTCTCATAGAGAACTATGGATTACGCCTCCTCTGCCCGCTCGCACAATACGCCACGGGGGAGTGGGGGGAGGGGGGGTGGCGGGTTGGAGAAAAGTGATATGTCAATTACTAGCGGCAAATACGCACCGCCGCTAGCAATGAATGTCCATGGGGCCGCCATGCTGCCCACCCCCCCCCCCCTCCCTCCCTCCCGAGTCGGCGCAAGCTCCCGAAGTCCCGGCGTACGCCCCGCAATTCTGCCACGTGAACATAGCCATAGGCCCCCTGAGCTATACTTATGCCCCGAGAAGTCGCTTGTGCTAAGGTCAGTGCTATTATCCATATGACTCATCTCCAGTGATGGGAATAAATCAGTCTGACTAAAGAAAACTAATAGTCGTGAGTAAACCTATATTCTGCGTACTACGTGTAGTGTCATAAAACAGTGCAGCAACAAAATATATAAATGGGTGCAAAATATGTGGTGCTATATGGGGTAACTATAAATGTTATCCACCGGTCACAGGCTCCACTAACAGCCATATCCATCATCTGTCTATAATGCAAACAACTGTCAATGTAAAGATCCCACCAACTTACAGCAGGGACTGTTGGGCCACCAACACACCCCATTGTAAGCGCCATTTTATGGCTTATGATCCAAGCCTCTGACGCAGCCACTTCTGTCTTAGATTATAAAATAATTGATAATGGGACTGGAGAAGAGGACGAGCACGAGTGAAAGAAGATGGGAAGAAAGTGAAGAGGAGAACCAGAGGAACCTGTACAACCCAATGATAAATGTACAGCTTACAAGGTTGTATATAAAACACTGTATTCCCTCGCCAGTCCCTATGCGGATAATCTGCCCATCATTCACTTTTTCTGTAATGGTCACTAAATATCAATGTTTTCAAGAGAAGAAAATCTACAACCGTGGATAATGTCAGCAAGGGAATTAAGACATTTCGAATAGGTGCACATCCGAAGATATCTGCCATCACACCACACATCAGAAGAGAGGGAGTTGTTTTAAAAACATTCTACCCAAAAATAGACTAAATAAAATTATAATATAAAAAAAAAAAAAAAAAATTATGCTGTTACTAGACTCCAGGCCTTTTTTTTGTATTAGTGGTTTTTCCACAATCTACGGAATTACACTACACAAAACACACTCGGCTCTGCTACATCTGAGGAACAGCGGTGTGAGACTATAGACAATTGCTCAAAAGTGACACAACGCCAACAATGATATGTCCAGGTATAGAAAAGCAAATAAAACGAACAAGTGGCACCAAAAGCCTAAAATCTCACGACAAATATAACAAGCATAATAATAAAATAGAACCCCAAACAAACACACACACAACAAGGATACAAACATTGCTGCCCATCCCTTCAGTGGTTGTAATTCTGGTGAAATCAGACATTCAACAACTGCAGAATAAGCAGAGCCCGGGCAGCGGGGACACATGCTTGGATAGCTGCCCTGGGATCTGTGTATTCCCTTTTTCAATTCAACAAAGTTTGCTCACATTATGTTCTTATTCTTGCTGATAAGCACAATAACTACCCCCCACCCCCGCTCCCGTCATCGGGACACATCAGGGGGCGGGTAGGCTGCAGATACTGACCATAACCAGGTGTTCTTGGGAAGGTTTCTAGGCTTCACTTTGTCAAAAATCTTCATGGTGTCTTGCATAAATCTCAGACGGCAAAGAAAAAAAGTGAACCGATGTGTTTGGATGCTACTGGCCGGACGACATGGTGGAAAGAAAAAAAAAACTGAAGGGGAAGAAGAAAAAGTAGGGGGAGACGTCCTGTCTGCCTATGTCAGAAGGGCAGGAAGAAACCTTCACGATTATAGTTTAAGCCATTTCTGAAACCGAACTTGCTGTGGTCTTCTACCCCGGGGACCTAAGTGAAAACAGCTGCACGTGCTGCAGAGTGGTGGCAGCGCAGGGAACGTCGGCTGGGTCTTCTTCTACAGTTATCTGCCATTCCACTCTTAAGGACGGGAGAAGCTGCTCCTTCTGCAAACCCGAATCCAGGGAGAACTTCCTCAAGAAAATCAATGAGCAACTTGAGCAGAGACTCTCAACTCAGAGTTTGGCAAGTCTATATGAAGGTGGCAAGACAATGCAGGGGGGCGTGAAGACCTCATGAGGGCTTGTCCAGGTGTTTGGGCTTCGAATGACCGGCAACCTCAGCACTGCCTCTTAAAATATGCTGACTAGATTACATAATGCTGATCCTGCCCAGCAGGAGGAGTGTGGCTCTTCAGTCAGGTGGAGGGGGAGTGAAACACATCTTCATGTTACCAGGGCTGATCGGACAGATGACACACCAGGAAATGAAGTCCGTCCGCTCTTCCCCTCTACCTGGAATGCTCCCCTCTACCTGGAATGCTTCCTCTGAATTTATCAAGCATTCACCTGTGACGTGATACTACAATGCTCAGCATGCGCCATCAGCTGGGAAGCCTCAGGTTGCAGGGAACGCAGACCGAGGTTGTGTTTTCGTTCATGGTTACCTTGTCAAAAGTGCTTACAATCACATTTGTTAACACAGGTGCGTGGAGATCATCCACACAGGGGAAATTAACTCATTAGAAGCTGCTATTAGCACAAAGGGAGGGTGAAAAATATCCACTGTCCAGTGACACGATTCCTGGTCCCAACCATATATTTCATGGCGATCAAGGTACAGAGCAACTGCTGCACTGGAGATACCATAAGGTTCAAATAAAGACACAAGTCTCTCCAGTTTAACCAGTTATGCTGCAATGTTGATCCAGAGGAAGGCCAAACATTCCCCATTAACCAAGGGTAGGCAAAAAAGAAAAAAAAAACACCACGAGCCAGAGGGAGGCGCCAAAACAAGCGCCACGAGCCAGAGGGAGGCGCCAAAACAACCCCCCAAGAGCCAGAGGGAGGCGCCAAAACAACCCCCCCACGAGCCAGAGGGAGGCCAAGACATCCCTCCACGAGCCAGAGGGAGGCCAAGACATCCCTCCACGAGCCAGAGGGAGGCAAAATACACATACAAGTACACATGCACGCTCAGCCTGGCCAAGTGTCCATATACCTTAGAGAGCTCATTTATGTGATAGCAGTTTCTCCTCTCCTCCACAAATGTACATTTGGCCGAGCTAGGTGTCTTAACACCTTAGAGTGCTTGTTCCTCCAGTAGCTATTCCTTCCATCTTTATACACATGCACACTGGGCACGGACAACTATCCATGCATTTTAAAGAAAGAGCATTTCCGACCAATAGCTATCCTCCCATCCTCCCCATACATAGGCGTGGTTAGCCTGGTCAGTGTCTATGTGTTTTCAAAGCAGAGACAAGAAAAGGGCACGGCCAGGCACCTTCCACAGAGGTTTCTCTTCCATAAGAATAAATCCAACATACCTCATCCACCCTCCACCTTCTTCCTGCCCCCAAAAATCAGCTTGGGCAAGCTTGGCTGACTTTCATCTAATGTGTATGGGCACCTCGAGTCCAGAGCTGCAGATCTTGTGGCACTAACTGGCAACAGGCACTTGCCTAACTGTTTGGCGGAGTTTCAGTGCAGGGGGGGTAAGTTTCTTATACAATAGATTATTTTACAGTGCCTGGTGTAAAGATTTCCGAGGTGGGGAAGAAAGATCTCTGCAAAGTAGTAAGCAAAGCAGTGAGATTTCAGCACTAAAGTACGCACAATTGTAAATGCAGCTCTAGACTGTGACACAGACTATGAAGGTGCCCATACACCAACAGCGGTCAGCTAAATGCATGCTATTTGGCAGACTTTTCACTAATATGGAGGCTTAAAGGGAATAAATACAGATGCATAAATAGAGCCCAATCCCTACAAACTGTAACTGCCTGTAAACAATATAGAAAAATATATTGTCCAAAGGAGAACACATACAGATAAACGCACCCATCAGAGAAACATGCAGGAGCAGAGGAACCGTTGGCCCCGAAACGCGTTTTACGAAAGTGCTTCATGTGGTTCAAGGTTTAGCGGCACAGATCAACCAGGTGAATCGATTCTTACAGGGGGTTATGTAGACCAGCTCCAGTTAATTGGGCAGATCTGAGGCACCATATCAGGTAAAGTCTCCATAAAAGGACACCGGACAGGCGGATATCCAGAGGTGGACGCCACCTTTAAAGGAAACATTATGAACTGGAACATCCAGGCTGTAACGCCTCTGGTATTCAGTAATTGCTGGAAGGTTTTTTTTTTTTAGTATTTGATGTGCAATGAAACTAGGTCCAAAATGACTTCATTATCCAGATTACAGGGCTTTTATAAGATTACATGAGGTCTGTTGACACATCATTGCTCATTTGGGAGAAAGAAAAAAAAAAAACACGTTCCTTCTAAGCAGGCAGGGGAAATCCACTTCATTGTACTGTCCCCATGTCCACAGGTGAAATACAGGACATAAAAGCTATAAAAGCCACCTACAGACATGCGAGAGGAACAAACATTACACCACATGAAGTTGATAGGAGAATCTGCGACACAGGACAAAGGCGAGGCCGAAATATACGAAGTTTGTGTCCCATGTTGGGGAAACACAGCAAATGAAAAGCCAAATTCCTCTAAAATCAGGGCTGGAGGGAGGGAGGGGGAGAAGGTGGATGGGGGGGGGCAATAAGTTAAACTTCAGACCCCTTCATAAATGGTTTATGAATAATCATCAGTAATAACTGACTGAAGTCGCACGTCGAAAGTCAAAAAATAATCCAGATATTGTACTTAAGAGGCCTGTTCCCATCAGAGACTATGCATATTGATAGGAAATGTCATCAAAGTCTGATCGGGGCTGGTCCCAGAGGTGGGACCCACATCCATCTTGGGAACTAGCCCCTGGAAGTTACAGAGCAGAATGGAAAACTGGCCGTGCTTGCGCATGACTCTCCATTCTGTTCTAAGAGTTCCCAGTACAGGGAAGCGCTGCGTTTTCCATTCGGTTCGGAGTTCCCAGTACAGAGGAGTGCTGTGTTCTCTCCAGTGTGTTCTATGGGAGTTCCCAGTACAGGCGAGCGCTGTGTTCTCTCCATTCTGTTCCCTGGGAGTTCCCAGTACAGAGGAGTGCTGTGTTCTCTCCATTCTGTTCTATGGGAGTTCCCAGTACAGGGGAGCGCTGTGTTCTCTCCATTCTGTTCCATGGGAGTTCCCAGTACAGAGGAGCACTGTGTTCTCCATTCTGATCTATGGGCGTTCCCAGTAGAGGGGAGCTCTGTGTTCTCCATTCTGATCTATGGGCGTTCCCAGTATAGGGGAGCGCTGTGTTCTCCATTCTGATCTATGGGCGTTCCCAGTATAGGGGAGCGCTGTGTTCTCTCCATTCTGTTCTATGGGAGTTCCCAGTACAGGGGAGCGCTGTGTTCTCCATTCTGTTCCATGGGAGTTCCCAGTACAGAGTAGCGCTGTGTTCTCTCCATTCTCCTCTATGGGAGTTCCCAGTACAGAGGAGCACTGTGTTCTCCATTCTGATCTATGGGCGTTCCCAGTATAGGGGAGCGCTGTGTTCTCCATTCTGATCTATGGGCGTTCCCAGTACAGGGGAGTGCTGTGTTCTCTCCATTCTGTTCCATGAGAGTTCCCAGTACAGGGGAGCGCTGTGTTCTCTCCATTCTATTCCATGGGAGCGCTGTGTTCTCTCCATTCTGTTCTATGGAAGTTCGCAGTACAGAGGAGCGCTGTGTTCTCTCCATTCTGTTCTATGGAAGTTCCCAGTACATGGTGAGCATGGTGTTCTCACCATTCAGTTCTACGGGAGTTCCCAGTACAGGGGAGCGTTGTGTTAAGCCATACTCAGAAATCCCATAAAACACAGTGGAGAGTCGTACATAAGCGTGACTAGCTCTCCACAGAAGAGTGATCCACTGACTGGGAACCTTCCTTTGATCCACTTAGAGTTCTACTACCCCACCTCAAGAAAGTCAAATAAATAGAAACTTTTTTTCCCACAATGGGATGTGATTTTTAAAACTTGAATCCCCTCGGATTGGTTATGGTGGCTCAGGGGAAAAAAAAAATGGAGTCCTGGTGTGTATGGGACAACAGCCAGACAGTTGGCTAGGACAGATTATTTTACTGTAGATGTAACGTTTCAAATTTCCAGCAGAGGGCATTACATCCAAAACGAGAAAACTATTAAATACAAGCAGCAAGGTCCGTCTAACCTCAAAAAAGAACCAAAAATATTCTAGTCTATGGACTTGGCTGACAAAAGGAACAGTGCTAGACTCCTCTGGTGGGGTCTTCTCTCTACTCAAAGTAAAAGAATCGAGAATTGGAGATCCAGCATGCCAATTCCTTTAATCCCCCGATATCAGACCCAATGAACAGTTGTCCGATCCCTGCAAGATTAGCGGGTTTGGCCGACTATTGCCTACTGTGTGTATAGAAGGGTCAACAGGTTATAAAATGATCACAGGGTCTCTTCTGGTGCGACCTCTGGTGACCAGGTGCTGTCTGTGGGTGCAACCAAGGTTGACATGTTCTATCCCAAAGGCAGAAAAAGCTTGGCGCTCGCTGTAGAGTAACTCCTTTTGGGGGAGTTATTCCTCTGGAAGAGCTGCTGTGGCACGAAACGCGTTGATTATCCTAGGAAAACATCGTATATACTATTCTACTAACAAAATTAGTTTATATACTCCATTCCCCAAAGGTAGTTAATTCTACAGTAAGTGCCAATATCATTCTGCTGTATTTCCTATGAGTGTACCCAATTTTCGCTACCTTAACGGTCTGGAGTGTGCCTGCAGCTGCTGCTAGTTGCTTGACTGAGCTTAAAAGCTGACAAGTGTTGTGCCTCTAATTGTAGCACAACCTTTTAAAGGTGAGCAGTTTAGTACTGCACATCTTTTAATTCATCTCATTTTTTTGGATAGATTATACTAGGACCGTTTCTTCTTTTAATCACTGCTATCCCCCATATGGTTTTGCCACGTGGAGACCCAATGGTACCTGAAATAGACTAATTAGAATACGTTGCTTTAACTCTGCAATCTTGAGGACTTCATCTAATTGTGCAACTCTCTAGATCAATATTGGCTTCTATTTGCTGAAGAAATATTTGGTCTGTGCCTCTTTCCAACGCTCGCTTGTCATCCTCTCGTTAAATGGGCAAAAGTCAAGCTGCCCAGGATCAGAAAAGAATTGGCTTTTTTGACCCCCAGAAACAGCGCCACATCTATCTACTGCTTACACCTGGTACTGCAGCAGAGCCCCATTCTACTAGATACAACCCATGGATAGATGCTGCACTGTTTCTGGGGTCAGGGACTCCCTTAGGGTCCGTCCACAAGGCAGCGACAAAATACTGGTCGAATTCGGTCTTAAGAACCCGGCTGGTATTTTGTCGTCTTTTGGATGGTTGTGGGGGCGGTTCTGTCCGCGGTTTGCAGAAACTGAAATGCCATCCGCCTAAACCATGCACATACACGTCTTCCGACCGAAAACCAAGCAGAAGATTGTGCATGTCGAAAGTTTTTCGGCACATCGGCGCTATAAAACAACGTCCGACAGAAAATCCGTTCAGTGTGGTTCAGTGTGGTTGCTGGTCGGATTTGAAAGCTGAAAAAAAACCAAAAACCTTGCCGTGTGGACTGACCCTTAACATACATATACACGACAGAATTTTCCCAATCAGAAATGTTACATAGCATGAAAAAAGACAAGACGTCCATCCAGTTCAGCCGATTTTGCTAAAGTGTTGCTATAGTGTTGATCCAGAGGAAGGCAAAAAACCCCAATGAGGTAGAAGCCAATTGTCCTCATTTAGGAAAAACATTCCTTCCCGACTCCAATCTGGCAATCGGAATAAATCCCTGAATCAATGACCCCTCTCCAGAATCCTAGACACTATAACTTGTTATATTATCACACTCTAGAAATGCTTACAGACCCTTTTTGAAGTCTGTTAGTGAATCCACCATGCCAACTTCCTCTGGCAGAGAGTTCCATAGTCTCACTGCTCTAACAGTAAAGATTCCCTTTCTATTTTTATGTATAAACTTTCTTTCCTCTAGACGTAGAGGATGCCCCCTTGTTCTAATACAGTCCTGGATATAAATAGATCTTGGGAGAGATCTCTATATTGACCCTTAATATATTTAAACATATTTATTATGTCCCCCCGAAGCCGTCTTTTCTCTAAACTAAATAACCCTGATCTTGCTAATCTTTCTGGGTACTGTAGTCCACCCAGTCCTTTTATTATTTTTGTTGCCGTCTTTGTACCTGTTCAAGCTCTACAATGTCTTTCCTGTGCACTGGTGCCCAAAACTGTCCACAATATTCCATGTGCGACTTGTATAATGGGAGAATAATGTTCCCATCATGTGCATCTATGCTCCTTTTAATACACCGCATGATTCTATTTGCCTTGGCAGCTGCTGCATGACACTGGCTGCTACAATTAAGTTCACTGTCCACAGGATTCCCTCTGATTTGGACAGGAGGCTAACCTGGGTCACTCCTGCTGGAGCGGGATCCAAGGTGTACATGTTCATTTCTTTTTTTTCCCCGCCCTATCCGTAGTGTGGAAAATCCATCATACATCGCGGACTGGCTGTTCAAACAAATGGCCATCAGATTACAAAAGGATTTTAACATGGTCGTTTTTTTCTTTTTTAGAACAAGGAGGATTTCCATTGCAGATTTCACCTTTACATAGGGCAGATTTTGTTGCAGTTTATCCAGTGTGAAATCCACATCAATAAGTGACATTTCAACTTTTTGATTTCCTCCATAGCAAAGATTTCAGATCCAAGAGTGGAAAAATTCGTAGTCCCTGCGCCGCAGGTTTCCATTAATTTATAATAGGACGTGGATTCCTGGGGCGAGGGACTGCGCCATTCTGCCCAACGATAGATTTTTATAGCTGTCTTGTCGACAGAAACATATCTGCTAGACCAGGCATCCTCAAAACTGCTGCCCTTCAGCTGTTGGGAAACTACAATTCCCATCATGCATTTATATAATCTGTAAGAGTGGGAATTATGGGAGTTGTAGTTTTCCAACAGCTGGAGGGCTGCAGTTTGAGGATGCCTGTGCTAGACCTCAATGGCAGAAGCTTTCCCTGTCAAAATCAGCTGCATTCCAGGAGGACCTGGGGCGATCAAGATTAGGACTTGCTTGATTGCAAACAATGACTACTTCCATTCAATGGTAGGAAAGCAGTAAACTTCAAAATGATGAGGAATAAAACAATTGAAAAATTGCATAATCTGATCTCACTCTGGAGTTTCTTATTCCATTACGAGTAAAGGTTAAAAGGGGTATTCTCACCATGCTGTCTGACACAGCCAGCTTCAGGCTTCCACTTCCTGTTCTGGCTGTGGGCGGTTCTACAGCTTCAGGCTCCTACCTCCTGTTCAAGCTGTCAGAGGTTTTACAGCAGCGAATGACATTTTACCTCTGCTATTCCTACTGGAGCCTTTTAGAGGGACACTGGTAATGGGGGAGGGGTTTCAAAACAGCAGGGCAGAAGGCTACCGAGCTCTAAAGGGTATAAGTTTCCGTCAAAACCAAACTCCGGTGCACAGCAGGGAGTGACCTCACCATCCCGACCAGGCCTGCAAGACCAGAGAAAGGTGGTCGTTAACATAGAGACGCTTGTGTACATAAGCAGGAGATAATTGCTCTAGCTCTGAAATGAAGCGAAATCAGAACAGCAATGTATTTGGCAATAGTCTTTATTTACCTTTGCCTGCATGTTTAGGTAAATTCTCGAGTATAAGCAGAGTTTTTCAGCACAAAAAAAAGTGCTGAAAAATCCCCCTTCGGCGTATACTCAAGTCACTGTTGGCGCTCGGGCGCTGCGATGGCCCGTCCGCCGGCAGGGACACTTCTGCTACATGCGACTCCTCAGGGAGCGCATATAACTGAAGGCCGAGTACCTGACAGCGTCCGGGCGCTGTCGGCGATCTCTTCACCTGTATGCGACTCCTCTGGGAGAGCTCCCTGCTCCGCAGTGGACTCCGGGCGGCCGCAGACTCGAGGCTGTCCGGAGTTTCCGGCACAGGCAGCGCGTTTCATCACGCTGCGTGTGCGCGGCCTGATGACATCACCCTGCCTGTGCCTGGACATGGAGCAGAGCGCCCGGGATCGGAGCAGCGAGGTAAGTGTTTGTATTTTTTTTTTTTTATATACCTGCCTATGGGGCCATATACCTGCCTATGGGGCCATATACCTGCCTATAATTTGCCTGTGGGGGACTTATACCTGCCTATGGGAGCCATATACCTGCCTATACATGCCTATAACCTGCCTATGGGGTACATATACCTGCCTATACCTGTCTATGGGGGACATTAAACTTCCTATACCTGCCTAGGTAATTTTATTGGTATCCATTTTAATTTTTTTAATCTCATCAGTAGCCACTGCATTTTCCACCCTAGGCTTATACCCGAGTCAATAAATTTTCCCAGTTTTTTGTGGCAAAAGTAGGTGTCTCGGCTTATACTCGGGTATATACAGAAGATCAACGTGGGAACAATAACCCTTTAAAACACTAGGAGTTCTAGATGACCAACGTAAAATGCTGGTCAAGTTCTTAAGTGTCCTGGTACAGCTAATGATCAATGCCTTATATGACAGTCATTTGGATATTCTGCAAAGCTTTCAAGTCCTGGGTTGGGGGGGGGGGGCACAGGAATCGGGAAATGTCCTATTTGTTGAATGTCACCCTCCGTAAACCTGCGCCACGTTGCCATCTACACAGCGGGATTACTTACTACTGTAAGGGATTACGGAGGAAGCAGCGGCTCCTCATCTGCTCGGCAACCTGACGGCACTGCATTTCTGATGAGTAAGAGGGTAACCGAGAATTGTAAACCAACAAGGACGGGATTACTCACTGAACAAAGAGCAAAATGCTGGGTAAAAGGCTCTATTTTTAGTGGCACTTTTCACCGGAATTGTTTATACACAGTTTATTATCTCCAAATCAAAGGTCGTTTAACATATTTCTGCTCCGTGCGTCTGCAGAGCACAGATTTATCTTCTAACCTGAAGCCAGGGTGGGTGAAAGGACTCTTGAAGCGCAGGACAGTACAAATCAGTGAACTGTACAGAAGATATAATGTAGAGATTGAATGTGAAAAAAGCCAAGGCCATGTAGAGAGTCTACAGATTCACTCCTGTCCATGGGCCGTGTCTGGTTTGGCAGCTCAGTCCCAACTATTTAACCCTTAAAGGGGTTTTCTCACTATTAGGATTGTTTTTTATGTTAACGATCTTGCAAAAACAAGTCACTTTGCAATATGTGTCCATTACCAGTGTCCTACCTATTCCTAGATAATCCCTCTTGTATGGGCTGCATCAGCTCCTCAGGTCGCTATAGCTACAGACCCGTTTAGTCTCTCATGATAGGCTGCTGGCACTGGTTGCTATAGCTACAGACCTGGCTTTTACTGCAGCCTAGTAGAAGCCAGTAAACACGCCCCTGAATTCAAAATGAAACCAAGAAAACCGGACTGAGGGGAGATGAATCGATGTAGTGAGACAACAACTTTAAGCCCCGGGCCTGAAAAGTAGTTAATGAGCAGAAGATTTTTTTTAGTTTTTGCCTCCTTGCGTTTCAACAGTTGTAACATTTATTTTTTCAATGACGCAGTTGTATGAGGCCTCGTTTTATTCGAGACAAGTTGTACTTTATGGGGGAATAGTTTACATTCACTTATAAATAATTGCAGAATTTTTCTTCCAATTTCTTTCACATTTTTTTTTTTTTTTTTTACTCCATTCACATTTCACACTTAATAACTTGCTAGATTAATTCTACAGGTTATTACGGTCATGTAGATACCTAACGTGTAGGGTTTTTTTCTGTGTGTAATGTATGCAAAATAATTTAACAAATTGAATTATATTTATTTATATTTTTATTTTACACATTTTATGTTTACTTTTTTTTTTTTAAATCCTATGAAGGGAGAACGGTGTCACTTATTTATTTTTTTTAAACTTATTAATGTATTAGCATATTCATAAGACACAGGCAGTGATCAGGGCAGCTCATAGTCTGCCCTGATCACTGGCTTGTCACACAGACAGCCCTGGGGCTACTCTGAGTCCCCAGAGCTGACTGTGGAGACTTCCCCGGGCTCTGTCGGGTCACCAGGTGTTCCGATCACCTGAAAGAGCAAGGAAACCTTTGACTGCTCTGCGGTGAGGAACTGCGGCAATCAAAGGGTTAAAGCGGAGGTTTCCCCAGCTCATCGAAGCTTGCAGGAGCTGTGCTGGGAACAGAGCTGTGCAGTACAACCCCGTTCCCAGCACTGCTGCGGCGACGCAAACTCCGATGTCTGTAGGGACGCCAAAAGAAGTCGCTGCAGACGAACGACCTGCACCAGCTGACGCCAAAAGACTATGGGCGGTTGTTAAGGAGTTAAAGGGGTTGTCTACAAACATTAGCTTTCAATACGAAGGAACAGGTAATTGAAGACTTTTTCCAAATATATTGCTTTATTTTGGTTTGTTGAGGAGAGAGATTTTATCTGCTCCAAGTGCACACAGGTCTATATCTGTGAACAGGAAGTGACGTCACCATAGGTCGGTCTGCCAGCAGCTTAAGAACAGAGTGTGTTATCTCAAACAAAGGAGACCAATTACTTGTTTACTATAGAGGAGAGCGTTTCGGAGCTCATTGATCAGATATCCTGCTCTCATGTCAGTGCAATAAGAGGAGCTGTGAATACGGAGCCGATATGTCAACATTATAGAACCACCCACAGCCCGACTGCGAAGAGACAGGATGCATGGATCTAAAGCTGCTTTTGGCTCCGTGAAACAAGGTGATGCAACCTCTTTAAAAAAAAAAAAAAAGAGATGAGCTCCAATACCAGATACAACCTATGGACAGTAGTGGCGCTGTGGGAACAAAGGAAAACTTCTCTTAATCTCAGGGACTTTATACGCTCTGCCATTTCATTTCAGCAGGTAGACAACACTGCCAGCGACGAGTCAATGCTCTGAGCCCTATGGAGGAGACCTCAGCACTGTACATACACCTACACTAACTTTTTTGAAATGGTTTTGGATGTGCTGACTAATTTTTGTTTTTTGGATTGTTTGCATGGGGGAGCGACTGGCCCCTATTTTGGTTCTGCACTGCGCCAATCCACACAAACGGTTTCTAAAATCAGAGCAGAATGTAGCTGGGACCTTCTCTCCCTGAACATATGGAGGTCTGAACAGACAGCAAGCGAGGTAAAATGCCAAGAGTAGGTAACCATTTGTATTGCGATCACCTTGTTGCAGTGAATGGGCAACTACAGTTTTGATCAAAAATTTATGCCAAGAACCGTCAAAGGGAATATAGGAATTTTTTTCAGAAACCATTTCTGCTCCCTTAGGATATGAAAATTTTAAAATTTTAATCTAAAATTTTCATATATCCTAAGGCAGCAGTAATGCTTTCTGAAAAAAATTCCTGTATTCCCTTTGACGGTTTTCTGAGGTTTATAGAGTGCTGCTGATATTGTGTTGTGTTTGCACTTGCTTTTGCGGCCATGCTAGCGTGCACCTACACCAATTTCTTTGTAATTCTTGCTCTATGGAGGTGACCGCCACAAGAGCACACTGTACCGGTCACAAGATGTGGCAGTGTATAACCCCAGCTATATTTTCTTCGCCATATGGCCTTCACAAGAAGATTATCACATTGTGCTGCTCAGGACTAGAAGAAATGCATCAGAGTGACTATAACACAACTGCCTGAATAGATTACATTGCAAAATACAATGGTATTTATTGTACAGCCCCACTCAGAAGTTGTACTGTTATAAAGGGCCATCTCCTTATTCAGTTGGAGCCCGTGCATGAGCGATACCCTTTTGAGGGGCATTCACTATTGATGCCCTTTTATGGGGCATCTGAGGAACCCACAGCTGACGCAAAGAACTGACAAGGTATTCGAAGCGGACACATTCTAAACTGCAGGGTACGCACCTAAACTGGTGTGGCAGTATTTGGGCCAATAATATTTTAGCACTGCATGAATACAATATCTGGGCACAGTATGTCAGCAGAATTTGAGTAGTGTGTGGCGATATTTTGACATATTGTGGTAGCATTTTTTGATCAATCTTTGTGGTTTCCATGGTGCTGTCTGATGATATCATTTCAGTGTGGATTGGAAGCACCGGCAGAATTCAGGAAACAGAGCTGCAAATTACTTTGCCATATACGATTCAACTATATTGATTAACATTATTATGCAACTAGAATGGTTTGTATGAAATCCCTACACTAACGTTACCTCTCTTTAGGGCCTGTTCAGACCTCCACACTTCAGGGAGTGAAGGCTCCAGCTACAAGGTACTCGGCATTGATTTAAAAACCCGTGAAGGTGGGTGGAGTGCGGAAAACCAAACGAGGACAGGCCCTAAAGAGAGGTAACGTTCGTGTAGGTTCCCACCTGAATTGAGTTCCGCTTGCTGATTGGGAGGTGGCTTAAGCGGTTTTGATCAAAAATGTGAACTAAGAACCTCAAAAATTGTTCACATATCCTAAGTAGCAGAAATGCTTTTCCAAAAATTCCTATGTCCCCTTTGATAGTTTTTTAGTTAATAGTGTACCACTGATATTGGAATGTGGATGTATATTGCTGGGGCACCAGTGTGCACCTGTGCTCTTTTCCAAAAAGTTTTTTTGTATGTGCAAAACCAAATATTTTCTAGACTGTTTGCATGGGGGAGTGGTTGCCCCCTCGTTGATTTTTCGCACTCCACCCACCTTCACAGGTTTTTAAATCAATGCAGAGTACCTTTAAGCTGGAGCCTTCATTCCCTGAAGTATGGAGGTCTGAACAGGCCCTAAGAGAGGTAACGTTAGTGTAGTTCCCACCCTTATTGAGGTTCCTTTGCCGATTGGGAGTTGAGCTTAAGCAGTTTTGATAAAAAATGTGAACTAAGAACCTCAAAAATGTTTCATGTATCCTAAGTAGCAGAAATGCTTTTCCAAAGATTCCTTTGTCCTTTTGATAGTTTTTTTTTAGTTAATAGTGTGCTGCTGATTCAGGGATTATACACAGAGGACTTGTGGCTGTTCCTGACATATCTGTTTTAATAAATAATAGTATTATGAAGTAACAATTCTGAAGAATATTTCCTTAAAGGGAATGGGTCATCAGAAAATGATCTATTATTTATTTAACAAACTTCATGTTTTTTATATATTAACAAATATTAAGACTTTTTGATATATATGATATATATATATATATATATATATATCACACAAAAACACATTTACTTAACACATATATACCAACATCATAATCATACGTACACACATATATACGGACACCCCTACACATTTATTTTTTTTAATCCTGAAATTCTGCAGTTTTCACTTTGGCCGAATAGTCTAAAACTTCCTGTTCTGTAGAGAACGTTTCAGCAGTCTCCTCATTATCAGCACAGGCAGGATTACACTGAAAGGCGACACCAATGTGTATAGACACAGGATCCACCGTTCACAATAGGAGATAGTCACAGTTCCCCCCTTCACAGTGATTTCTTCCCTGGTCAGAGCATGCCTAGGAATCTCTCCTATAGGAGTCAATGGGTCTGCTTCTGTTCACAGGCTCCTATGTCCATGAAGCTGCTGTAAAGCATCTCTCTAAACGCTGATAAAAGCAACTCAGGCAAGATGGCTGCCCCCATAACCAAATACAGAAAACAGAAATAATAAACATCTATAATTAGAATCTAAAAATGGTTAAAAAGAAATGAATATGTAGCAGTATCTTGTTTTAATTAGAATAAAAAATTGGTGATCGATTCCCTTTACATCTCTGTTGTGCATTTCCCATGTTATTCCTCGTACAAATACATGACCTATTAGTCAAATGGGTGTTACCAATTGGGGGCGTCTCCTTGACCAGTCTGACATTATACAATTCAGTGCCGACAGTCGGTGTATGCAGCGACACACCCCTCTGAAGACTGGACAGGTAACACCCAGGTGACTGATTAGTAATGAAATTTTAGCACAACACCGAGATATAAGAAAAGCCGCTCCAGGATTGTTGTTTTACAGGGAACACAAGGATTTACTTAGACATATCAGGAGATGGCACAGGTCCTCTAAGTAGTGATTGAGCAAAATGAGGGGAAAAGGGGTCCCTTGTATGGGGTACCAGACTACACTCTGTCCGCCTTTGCTATATCTCCTAACTAGTACAAACTTACTGTAATTTTAATTGCTTAAAGAGAACCTGTCACATAGATTATGACCCCCTTGCTGAGGTCAGCACAAGCTAGTGTCAGACCTGCTATTCCCAGCGCTGTGTCCCTTATTCTGTAAGATGCTGGAGTTTTAGAGGTTTTACCCCTCAAAACTTATTCATGAGCAGGTGTTAGCTCCACCCAACAAAGGATAGCTCCGCCCACTGACAGTTATTCACATGTTTCTACCTATTCAAATGAATAGGATTATCAGTTGAGGTGGGCGGGGCATGAAAAAAACTGACTGACTTTTCTGGCTGAAAACTGCAGATCTGAGCATTAAATACTCAAAAACTCCAGCATCTTACAGAATAAGGGACACAGCGCTGGAAACAGCAGGTCTGACACTAGCTTGTGCTGTTCCCAGCAAGGGGGGCATAATCTATGTGACGGGTTCTCTTTAACTTAAAAATCGGAAGATCAATTTATCTCTCTCCCCTGTTCAGCCAATACAACAAAGCTTGCAGAGTCAATATCATTATGGCGTAAGTGTGAATCACAGGGTTGGTATACAAGAAATGCCAACAGCAGCGCCTGCTCCCGGCGATCCCTATATTTACTGTACTGAACAAATTAAAGCAGCTACACCTCATTTGTCCTGCTTGAACCCAAACCTACTGTGTACTGAAATACACTGTGGGAACATAACACTATAAAAGCTGACCCACTATAGAGGTACTTGGTCAAATTCTAATACATTCAGTACAGCTTCCTTTGGGCTAATGGGGGCCTAAATCTATAGCGGGGAAATTATATGTACTTAAAAAGGTTCTATGGAAGCCGTTGTGACTGCCGGATCACACTGTGCAGGATTTGCTTCCAGTCTGTTACTCTTGGGAGCACATAGGTCTGCAGGGGAGATGTAGACACAAGACGAAAAGATATTTTGCAAAAGCAAACCTGGTTCATTTTACTTCCAGTCATTTAAAGGGGTTGTCTCACTACAAGGATTTTTTTTTTTTATGTTAAAGATCTTGCAAAAACAAGTCACTTTGCAATATGCGTCCATTACCAGTGTCCTACCTATTCCTAGATATCCCCTCTTGTATGGGCTGCCTCAGCTCCTCAGGTCGCTATAGCTACAGACCTCTTTGATCTCTCCTGATAGGCTGCCAGCACTGGTTGCTATAGCTACAGACCTGGTTTCTACTGCAGCCTAGTAGAAGACAGTAAACACGCCCCTGAATTCCAAGTGAAACCAAGAAAACAGAACTGAGGTAAGGTGAATCTATGTAGTGAGACAACCCCTTTAAGTCCAAATCTGGCCATCTGACCTCTGAGATGTGACAGCATCTATATGTAACTGCCTGTAGACGCTGCCATATCTCAGGGGTCAAACGGCCAGATCCCCTATCGCCCCATCAACACCTCCACCCAATACAGAATTGATCGCATGGTTAAGTTCTCAATAAGGACTAAGGTGAAAAAGGTTTCATGTACAAGAAAAGAACAATTAAAAAAACGCTCCCTTTATGAAACACAAAATTTCTTGTTATTTTTCCCACTGTGATCTATCTATATAAAGACCAGAATTGCCGTCTCTCATTTCCTCCCAAAAAAAAACAAACAAAAAAATGATCAAAGCATCACCAATGAAAACCTCAACCCATCCTGCAAAATATGGCAACACAAAAACAATTATTTTATTTTTAATAATTGTGTATAAATAGACATAGTATGACCATAGTCGTTCAACCCATAGAATAAAGTTACTGGGGCACATTTATCAAGGCAGTTGCGCCAGAATTCTGGCACAATTAGCACCAAAAATAATTGAGTACAACCTTTACACCACTATGTTTTTTAGACAGTTTCCAGATAATTTTGCGCCTTGTCCGACAAAAGGGGCGTTTCCTTGATAAAGGGACGTGGCTTCGAGGGACAAGGGGGCGTGCCTTTGTATGCACCACAAATGCGCATATTAGTGGCACAAAGTCAGTCAACTTAAAGATGGTATAAAGTCAGACTAGACTGTTCTAACCTGCGGCAGATTTATCAACACTGTGGGGAATTGTACAACTGTGTAGTCTTAACGTAGAACTACCTAAGAGTTGGACAATATTGATAAAACTGCCCCAATAGATTATTCATACCACACCTTGGTTACTGTAAAAAAAAAAAGAAAGCTGGAAAAAAATGGAGAAATTGTGTAATTGTGTATGTTGCTATTTTCTCTCTATACACCCAGTTAAACACAGATATATACCCTAGAGGAGGGACTTGGTGTTCCGGGCGTATCAGGATTTCTCGCGGGGGTCGCCCTTGTTAGGGCAGCATCTCCGCTAAGGGTGAGAGAAGGGATTGGTAGTCATTAGGGAAAATTATAGTCTATGTCCCAAGTCCATTTCGCTTCTTGGATTGATGTATAGGTTTAAGTTGTCCCAAGGATGTAATATGTTTGTTATATATTTTAGATCATCAATTACAAGTTATATTTTAGAGGTGTGGACCTTTTTGTGTTTTGCTTAATATATTCCTTCCTCCTATTTAAGATTTGGAATTCTTTGGTTTTCTAATCTATGTAGAAACAGAACTAAAAGAACACAGCAAAAATGAAATGTAACATTTGAAGTTGGAGTGAAAGTAAACGGATCTCATGGCCGACTACTTACATGATTGCTTTTGGATTCTGCAGCATACAGGCCTTTGGTCCGAACGTGGTTACTGGGCATGGTCCATGCATGGATCTTGTTCTCCTAAGTAAAAAAAATAAAAAAATTTAAAAAGTTACACGAATCGTACACTTTCATACAACATATGTAAAAACAACAATATATAAATATAAAAAATTATATATTATATTATATATAATATATATATATATATTATATATATATAATATATATATATATAACTATCAACATACTATACACACACACACACACATCACACACACACACACACACACACACACACACACACACACACACACACACATCACACACACACACACACACACAACCACACACACACACACATGGAAAATAAAACATTTTTATTCTGGTACTTTAAAAGGCTACGAACCCAGGAATTTACACAGATATGATATGAACCTATGGGCACAAGAGAATCAAAACCAGTAAAGTATAAAGTCTAAGTTACAATAACTGATACAGAGCAAGGAGATATTTCTACCTGCTGCTTCCTCTCGTGTGGTGTCGGTGAAATCCTGAGAAGCTGCAGCTGCATCCCCCTCCTGTGTCTCATAAAGCAGGTAGCGTTGCTGAGGACTGAGCAGATCTCTGAACTTTTCGGCTAGATTCTTAGCGTTTTAGACACTAAAAAAGACCCTTAAAGAGTTTTCCCATCTTGTAAAGTCCTCTCTGAGGTCACCTCAAGGATTGCTACGAGCCCAACAGACAACATGGGACTCATTCGCTTGTGTGGTTCTCCCCATTCATTTCTAGAGGAGTTCTAAATAGAGCCGAGTGATTGGGCGCAGGTATAATTAGGACTCCCGTAGCACTCTCTGTAGAGCACCACAGAGAGGAATTTACAAGATGAGAAAACTCATTGTCTCATTGTCCCAATTAGAACACTTGTTCCAGTTCACAATCAAAATGCGTGCTGCTCAAAATACATGTGCGCCTGTCGCCTTTTCTGTGTGTATCCACTGTGGAAAACGTGACCAGGATCAAAGATTAGTCAGGCTGAATGAATCTATATCCTAAAATATGGTAAAATCCACATCAGAAGAAAAGCGACACTCGGCAGAAATCCTCAGGATTTTCCTATGGAAAAAATACGCCACCTGAATCTAGCTCTACAGGTTGGAGGTGGGTAATGGCAAGCGTTGGGCACAGCACTGATCTAAATAAATAAGATTCATGCACAAATTTTACTGGGTGTCATTCTATTGTAACTTGTTATATCACATCATGCTGGAGGAGTTAGACTGCCTATTATACAAGAACAACCACAGAAATATGTACTGGGTGGCCTGATCATTCACTTACAGCGGGTACGGAAGGTATTGAGACACCTTTACAATTTTCACTTTGTTTCATTGCAGCCGTTTGGTAAGATGCAAAAAGTTCATTTTTTGGCTTATTAATGTACACTCCGCACCCAATCTTGAAAGAAAAAAAAAATGTAGATTTTTTGCCAAATTTATTTAGAAAAACTGAAATATCACATGGTCTTGAGTATTGCGACCCTTTGCTCAGTATTGAGTAGAAGCACCTTTTGAGCTAGTACAGCCACGAGTCTTCTTGGGAATGCTGCAACAAGTGTTTCACACCTGGATTTGGGGATCCTCTGCCATTCTTCCTGGCAGATCCTCTCCAGTTCCCTCAGGTTGGATGGTGAACGTTGGTGGACGGCCATTTTCAAGTCGCTCCAGAGATGCTCAAGTGGGTTTAGGTGAGTGCTCTGGCTGGGCCGGTCAGGAATGGGCACAGAGTTGTTCTGAAGCCACTGCTTTGTTATTTTAGCTGTGTGCTTAGGGTCATCGTCTTGTTGGAAGATGACCCTTCAGCCCAGAGCGTCTGGAAGAGGTTTTCATCCAGGAGATCTCTGTACTTGGCCGCATTCATCTTTCCTTCAATTGCAACCAGTCGTCCTGTCCCGCAGCTGAAAACACCCCATAGCAGACGCTGCCCCCACCATGTGTCACTGTTGGGATTGTATTGGGCAGGTGATGAGCAGGGCTGGGTTTTCTCCACCGCTTACAATTAACACCAAAAAGTTCAATCTTGGTTTCATCAGAGCAGAGAATCTTATTTCTCATAGTCTGGGATCCTTCATGTGTTTTTGCAAACTGTATGCGGCCTTTCCTATGTCTTGCACTGAGGAGAGGCTTCCGTCTGTGGCTTCCATATGTCTTGCACTGAGGAGAGGCCTCCGTCGGCCGCACTCTGCCATAAAGCCCCGACTGCTGGAGGCTGCAGTTATAGGTGACTTTGTGGAACTTTCTCCCATTTCCCTACTGCATCTCTGGAGCTCAGCCACAGTGATCTTGGGGTTTTTCTTTACCTCTCTCACCAAGACTCTTCTCCCACGATTGCTTTGTTTGGCTGGACAGCCAGGTCGAGGAAGAGTTGTGGTCGTCCCACACTTCTTCCATTTAAGGATTATGGAGGCCACTGAGCTCTTAAGTGCCGCAGAAATTCTTTTATAACTTTGGCCAGATCTGTGTCTTGCCACAATTTTGTCTCTGAGCTCCTTGGGCAGTTCCTTAGACCTCCTGATTCTCATGTGCTCTGACATGCACTGTGAGGTCTTATATATACAGGTGTGTGCCTTTCCCAATCAAGTCCAATCAGTTTCGTTATACACAGCTGGACTCCAATGAAGGAGTAGAACCATCTCAAGGAGGATCAGAAGGAAATGGACAGCATGCGAGTTAAATATAGGTGTCACAGCAAAGGGTCTGAATACTTATGACCATGTGATATTTCAGTTGTTCTTGTTTAATAAATTTGCAAAAATCTACATTTGTCTTTTTTTTCTTTCAAGAAGGGGTGGAGGGGCAGAGTGTACATTAATGAGCAAAAAATTAACTTTGGATTTTACAAAATGGCTGCAATTAAACAAAGAGTGAAAAATTTAAAGGGGTATTAATACTTTCCGTACCCACTGTACGTATACTACCCTGTATTTATGGAAGATAGCTGGACCACTGTGTAAATTAAGGACTGCTCACCTTTCGTCTCACCCTATACCCACATAGATTGTAAGCTCTTGTGAGCAGGGCCCTCACACCTGGTGTCTGATCTGTAAGCAGCTTTTTACTGTGTAAGGGTTGATTTTGGGCTGTACATATACCCACTACATTGTAAAGTGCTGCGGTACAAGTTGGCACGATAGAGATACAGATATGTTATCAATACTGTGGTGAGCAGAGGGGGCGATGACTAAGGGCATGTCCCCACCGCAGGTTTATCAGCCGGTTCTACAGATGGTTTTCGGTTTTGAAAGCAGTCTGTAAACCGGCTGTCAAACTTTATCACGCACCTCAATGGAAAATCCGTGCAGTGGGGATTTTCCGCCAGACGGTTTTTTTAGACCCCCGGCGGTCCGACAAACATTGAACATGTTCATTCTTCCACACGGTTCTCGGGCCGATGATGAACAAGTCAATGCGAAGGGGGAGGGTTCTTCTCTGCAAACCGCGGAGAAAAGTCACCCCCCTGCATCTGTGTACACGGCCCCAAAACAGAGCAAAAACAGGTCGGATAATCTGACCGGTATTTGCTCTGTGCCGTGGGGACCTGTCCATCTCCCCCAAGGCTATGATGACATTGCCTAGTTACAACCATAGAAAACGTACGATATACTGCCACAGTCTTTATCAGTAAGAACATGCTAAAGGTCTGCAGAACAGGCAAAGAAACACACAAAAAAAAAAGATTAAATGGGGTTGGGGGGGGTGCTTTGTAATGTATATGTGGATTGTCACCAAACCTAGCATGAGGATCACCTAAAAAGGTTCAGCTCTGTGCTAGATCTTATATGACAGTCCATAACAAGAACCAGCACAACAGTAACATACGGGTATACAACTATAAACCTTACAGTAGACAGCATGGAGGAGAGGAGGAGGAGGAGGTTGAGTCAGGACCGCAAAGTCATGCTTACTCAAGAACACGGTAGCACGCCATCAAGCACTCGCTGCAACACAAACAACATATTCCAACAAGCAGGAGAGGAGCAGCACAAAGAACAAGCAATAGAAGAATGAAGACTAAACAAACCTCTAAAGCTCTGTCTACATAGCACTGGTTTGGGGGGTTGGATTTTCGACAGATTCAGTATTCAGAAACTGCCAAAAAATCAGATTGGAACCAGTGTCCATAGACCACAATAGAAAATCCGAGCTGTACTTTACACTGCAAGGATTTTTTTTCCGGTCAGTTTTGAATTCCGGATTTTAAAACATGTTTTATCTTCTGCCGGATATCCATACAGTCAATGTACTGGGCTGGCGGGAAATCCAGCCGTGGTTTGTAGCATAAACCCGCACCAAAAACGGCGGTACGGCAATGTTAGCCAAGCGCTTGCTAGAATAAGTTGTGTGCTTAGCACTAGTTTGGGTTCACCACAGTTTTTTTTTTTTTTTTTTAATGTAGAAAATAGACAATTTAAGTGTATGTTCGACCTCCAAATATGCATCACAGTGTCCTACGCAATACACACCATTAATGTACAGTTTTTCACTTTTTTCATTTGCAAAAAAAAAAAAAACCACAAGAACAGGTCAGTGTTTGGTGCATAAACGCGTTTTACGCACATAATTTTTACCATAGGGAAATCAATGAGAATTGCGAAAAACACATCCTACAAAATTAAATTTGGCTGTACTGAAAATATGCAACAGGCACCCACAAAAAAAAAAAAAAAAACACAAAAAAGCAGCATGAAAGAAGTCCTCCACCCAGAGGTTTCACAAAAAAAGGCCCTTGGTTCCCCCGTTCTGCTGTGCCTCAAAGACCTTTAATGCTGCAAGCCCCGTCAAGGCTCCTCATTACTTGCAAGAAATGAGGAGCCTTGACAGGGTTTGGCATTAGTGGCCACTGATTAACAATCCCCTCAATTTGATTTTTTCCAGTTATCTTTTTTTTGCCCAAAAGATGGGGGAAGAGGGTGTCTGTTTTTTTGGTTGCATGAAAAAACTTTGGACCTCGGTTCATATTTTATCAAAAAATTTTAAGCTGCCCGGACTTTAAGTGATCTCAAAAGGGGAAAGTCCTATTTTTCTTTACCTTCAATGAGCCGATTTGTTTTTTGTGTTGGACACCCAAAAAGTCGGGCGCCCCCCCAAACGAAAGAAGGGTTTTGTAATAGGCTGTAAGCCGCAGGGTGCCCCAAAGGGTTCTGCTTTAAGGGCCCCTTTTGTACCCCTTTATTTTTAAATGCAATTATAATACCAGAAACCCCCCCCCGACCCTCACATATAAAGGGGTGGGGTGGTGGTTGTTTATCAGTATTTTTGCATTTGTGCATTCCCCATTATTAACTTGGGGCTTTTCTGTTACTGTGTAAACAGGTACAATTTAATTCGTTAATTTTTCCCCCAGTGATGGGATGTAGTACTGCTCAGCGTCAGCTGCACCTGTTTACTTTCCCAAGTGCTGGGGAGCCAGTGTGTTTTTTTCGGGGTTAGTTTCTTCCACCCTTTGACGCGATATGGGTTTTTCTGTTTTTTTTGAGAACAGGGAAAAAATATTGTATATCAGAATCTTTGCCCTATGGGTCACATCCCCATTATTTGTGTACTGGCGCTGTCAACTTTTGGGTTTACTAGGCCTTTTTATTGTGAGGGCGGGGGGGTCGAAACACACGGGGGAAGAAGAAAAGGGGTGAAAAAATTAAAAAAAAACCCCAAAAATACTCTACCAAGTTGGATTTTCTGACGGTGGTATCTGAAAAAGCTGGGTGATGACCACCAAAACCCACCTCATCTACAAGATCTGCACACAGCTTTCCTGTATCTCTATACAGAAATATTACGCTAACAATATTTAGGGGGCAAGGGCTGCGCTCTTCCCACCCATCTTCTACTGGGACACTCTTGCTACTATATTTATTCAGGTCAGGTATTGTGCTTTTTGGAATAGATATGTAGTATGTTCATGTTATTAAAGTGATCCTGTCTTTGTACTTACCCGATATATACAATCTGATATACTAAATAGTATAGTAGAACGGAAAAGCTGAGAAATCCAGCAATCTATTGGGTGAAATGACTTATTTACGGCGATTTAAAATGACATCCATGATCACAGGATACTGCTGACGCATTTCGAACATGTTCGCTTTTAGTGCTAACAATGATTAGGCTATCATTAAGAACATGTTCGAAACGCGTCAGAAGTATCCCAGTATACAGGATCATTCTGGGTGGGTTTGTATGAGCATTTCTTCTTGGGTGGGTGGGTCTTGATTATTACTTTTTCTATGTGGATATTTCAATTTTTTTTTTTTTTCATGGTTTAACCTAATATTTTTTCTGTGCGGTTTTAGTATCTTTTTATGCTAACAAGACTGTATATTGGCCCAATTGATTACTGGTGTGTTTTTTTTTATATCTGCACAGCCCTGCATGTGTAAAATCTTCCATACTAGTGCTAAATAAAGTCCTCTGTTACCCACAGGGTGCAGGACACAGATTTGAGGAGGGATTAAGCAAGGTTTAATGCACTCGCCTGCAGAGATCTGTGATTTGCAGCCACTTCAGGTGGATGTTACGTCTGTGCAGACAATAACTTCCTACTCGGCAACTGAGCCATGAAATCATTTTGAACATTTGGCGAAAGAGGATGCAACAATTTGTTTTTGGAAATTAAACAATGAAATAATATCACATATCAGAATGCACAGCCTGTGCCAAGAATGCCACGGAAAGGACATTCCTGGGGGACAGAAGCAGCATATAACCCATTATGTGGTTATTACACGGTCTTAAAGGGACCTGCACCAAATAAACAAAGAAGCTGCGGCACTCGTTTAGAGACGCGGCTCCTCCACATTGGCGCTCCTGACCACCTGCCGAGCAGGGAACTGGATAAAATGCTCCAAATCAATGGAGTAGCGGTGTAGAGCAGGAGGACAGGAGCGGCAAGGTGCAGAGCCCTCTGTCACTCTGACCTCAGGATCTGAGGGCAAACCTATTAGTTGGACCCCACTAGACGTAATGTTATGCAAATCCTAGTGATAAACCATAAGATTACAAGAAGGAAATATTCTATGGACAATTTTTCCTTTAGGATTCACCCTTTAGGTTACCAAAAGCAAGAAAACATGCCTGCAACCCCAACATCTTGTGCTGTTCTCTGCTTCGTTCAGTTAAAGGGGTTCTGCCACGATCTAATGTTGGCGTGGGATCCTCCAAAATGGGTATTTAATCACTTTTCTAAATATATGTGATTAAAAAAAAAAGTGAAGCCTCCGAGAGCTACAGCCTGCCTTACATACTCTTGATTTCCTGAGAGTTTTTTTTAGACCGACCAAGGGACTTACAGGAGCGGATCTGGTCGCGCTTGCGTTGTCTGCATTTTATCTGTGACAGGGGAAAATTTAAGGGGCTGGCAAGGGACTGTGGAGAAAGATCTTGTCTTTTGTATAGAATCTACTAGTTGTAATGTGATTATTTGAGTAAGCATTGCACAACGCTCCCTGCTTCCTCGTTACTGCTCAGCCCCCCCCTCCTTCTCCCCTGTCAGGCTGCAGTGCTTTGTTATAGTCTGTCCTGAGCAGCTAAGAGGTAAGAAACTCACTTCGTGGCAAAACCCCTTTAAGCATGGTGCTTATTTGTGTAGGTTTAGGTTCTGACAATTAAAATGGGAAAGCCTTCTAGATACGGTTAGGTTTATTTTCCAGGTTGGGATCGCAAAGCATTTTTATTGGATTTTTCTTTTGCTCAAAATATAGAGCACAACTATTCCGTCAAAATATGTCCGACTGCACCTTCGGAGTAGGCCAGAGAGACAGAAAAGTGTGAGAAATGGGAGAAAAATAAAAACCCTGGCCACAGGGACTAGAAATTACGCCATACACCAGCCAAACAGGGACCAGAAGTCATTTCTCCAGACCACCAGGGAAAAGGTGCTAGCTGACTGGGTCGCCAGGAACCAGAAGCCAGCTGCTGCGCACCAAACACCAGCCCATGTGGGACCTGGTGCAAACTGCTGGGTTTAAAAATTAAAAAAAAAAAAAAAAAAATCATCCCACCCAGCCACCAGGGACAAGATGCCAGCTGTCATACACCAAGCAATAGCTCATCCCAGACTAGATGCCAGCCTCCTGCCAACCAAGGACCAGATGCCATCCTTGACGCAGCAAACACCAGCCCCTCAGAGACCAGGTGCCAGCCGTCATGCAGCAAACACAAGCCCACCAGGAATGGGGAACCATTTGGACCAACAAATAGGGCTCATCCCCACGGCAGAGGACAAATACCGGTCGGTTTATCCGGTCAGTATTTGTCCTGTCCCCATGGCCGCCGGGGGACGGCTTTTCACCGCGGTTAGCAGAGAAAAGCCCTCCCCCTTCACATTGCGATGTTCATAACCCGTCCGGAAGAATGAACAGGCACAATGTTTTTGGGGCGGTTTTAAAAACAGTTGGGCGGAAAACCCGTGCAGTGGTGACTGCTGCACGGGTTTTCCATAGCGGCCCGGTTTGTTAGTTTGTAGCCGGTTTTTCAGAACCGGAAACCGCCCGCAAACCGGTGCCGTGGGGACATGCCCATACAATAAATATACGCTGTGCAAAGAATAAAACAATGGAGAAAAAAAACACACAAGACCTTTGCTTTAAAGCAAGCTACTAGGTTTGTCTCTCTAACCAACCTGAATTCCTTGGTACTTCCAGGTCCTGGAGATGCAGACAAACTGCGTGATTTAGTCCTTCCTCGAATGGGTTTCCCACGGTTGAGGTCGTCCTCACGATCCAAGGCCAAAAAAAGGGGGTTCTTCTCGGGCCCCCCCTGGTCTTTGCCGACA